>OX104064.1:231680832-231697031 GCA_944474145.2 Dicrocoelium dendriticum | reverse complement strand
TTGCTTCAGAATTGAAACGCGTCATTGGAGCTGTTTTGAGCCTTTGTAGAGCACTCCGGGGGTAGTGTTTTTCGGTTCACGTGCAGTCGCTCAAATTTGCCGCCGATTTTTCTCAACATTGATCAGTTGTTATCCTTTGTACCCACAATTGATTTGGCAGCTTTTTACCGTTTATTTCTCTACTTAGTCTGATGACGAATAAATCGAAAACAAATATTTGCTCTGAAATCATCGCTTGCGTTTCTCTCCAGGATTAAAAATAAATGAGCATTATCACGAATATTTAACTACATACACACTAAAAGGTGAGCGTCACTTTGCGTTTAGCTGTGGTGTTCGTCCTCTGTGGCAGAGAAACAACCATTCAGTGGAGTTTTGAAACTGGCTCCAACTAAACTACCCATTTAATCCTGTCCTTACTGTTTCGGGATTATCATGCACGAGCATGCTTCCGGGTATCAAGCCAACAGGATCTCGGGTGGTTATCTCAGCCTTTACAGAAATGGCAACCGATTTTATGCTCGTAGCACCATAACGAAAGCATACGAAGCGAAGGATAGACCTCTGTTTTCGCTGGAATAGGCTCCATCGGCTGTCTTAAGGGTTTGTTATTTCAATGAATCACGGGCAATGCTGGTCTTCAGCAAATCAAAT
Source organism: Dicrocoelium dendriticum (assembly GCA_944474145.2). Classification (NCBI taxonomy): domain Eukaryota; kingdom Metazoa; phylum Platyhelminthes; class Trematoda; order Plagiorchiida; family Dicrocoeliidae; genus Dicrocoelium; species Dicrocoelium dendriticum. The sequence goes on along the minus strand of OX104064.1, from coordinate 231,696,377 downwards.
ATTCCCATTCCATTAATAAGAATCAATATGAGAAATCAGTTCCGGGTGAAGAATTCTTTTCGGTAACTCTCATCAGACTCAAACGTTTACAAAACACTGATACTGTGCGTTAAGCGTCAACTCGGGCTGGGATTTACTGCTGGACTGTTTGAACGATCAAAATCGATACCTTGAGACATAGATAGCGATGGTAAACCAAGTAAGCTAAATACACGTGCATGCGCAAAGCTCAATAGTCCAAAGTAATTAAGTAGGTAAAAGAACAGCCAAATTACTAAGTAACAGTGTCCGTTGGCCAAGGTAGTAGCAGCGGCCGTATGAATCGTTTTTGTATACATAATTCCGGCTTCAGCTGATGAATGCAGATAGCCTCCGCGATGGATAACAGCTGTTTTCGGAATCCTTGGGTGTAGTGTTCAGGTAGTAAATAAATGACTTTGAAGTCATTCTCTGAAGCTGTGTGGCCACATTCAAGGAGGTGCGACATGATTGAGCTGTCTGAAGACCTCATTTCGCTTTTGTAAAACCATGCCGGGATGTGTTCACGAATCCTCTGAGATAGGCGTCTTGTCGTGCGACTCACATATCGTGCACCACAGGAGCACGGGTACTGATAAATGATCACTGAACGGGTCAACGACGGTAGTCTATCCTTCAAGGGTTTCGTAAGCAACGGCTTGTTGTGAAAAACGATTCTCAGCCGGGCCGCGAAATAAGTTTTCTCGACAGCGTCTTTCAGGCTTCTGGATAACATATCAGCTTCAGAATCGCCCTTAAAGGGTATATGTATGTAAAGCTCTTTCTTAGGAGCAATGCTCCTAGGCGGCTTTCGATTGCGCTCCTTCAAATGTTTCATGATAAATTTATCCGGATAACCATTTTCCCTGAGGGCGTCGCTGATTCTCTGTAGTTCTTCGTTGACGGTATCCAGTGTCCAAATACTGCGCGCCCTCTAGATCTCCTAAGTATATGTTCACATATCTGTACAACGACTGACTGATTCACTGAACAATTATGAACTTGGAGTGGACGAGATGTTCCCATTATGCTATCTAGCAGAATTGCCATTTTGCGATTAAATTCAGTCTACTAGCGAAGCGCAGTAAAACAACTCAAAGAGCTGGACCAAATTGGTCGACATACAGCGGGTGGGATCCTTACGGTTTACATAGTGAACGTACAAGCAATTAGCGAAACCCGGTCAACTTAAAGAGGTGATCAACTTCGAATGTTTTACCGCATGTGCTCCAAATATGGGGAACTTTATCAGTCGCTGTATGAGTTCACGAGTCGCATTGGTTCACTCAGATAGCGTGAGGTGACAGTTATCTCTCAACAATACCTGTCAGCCGACTTTAGATATCCTAATCGGCACACTGGCTGATTGCCGTTGACTGTGCTCGAGATCAGCCCAGCTACCTAGAGCTCCTGAGTAGTAAGTCGATAGACGAAGCGGAACGGTGAAAGCTTTGAGCAAACTGCCAAGCTCATTTGTGCAACTGACCCATTTTCTGCTGGTGTTTCCCAAAACACACTACTTTAAATGTGCCTTAACAATATGTAATTAAGGTAACATTTAGTATTTCTTTGGTTAAACTTTCAGGAAAGACACTGATCCTTATTAATCTAACTTCATTTTGGCCAGTCCGAGTGTGTGCTAACTCAATCCTGAAAACCTGTTGGTAAATGCCCTTAAAAAGGACATCAGCAGCACATGAGAACCCATTTGTAGGACTTCTGTTCGCCTATTTTTTGTGAAAAGGTAATGCATCTGCTAGAGAAACGGGGAATTCGGGCACGCTTATGCTAAGGTTCGTAACTACCAGTGTTCTTTACGTTCGGCTTAGTGCTTATTATTCGTTTTAATGCATCCTCTTGTAAATCTCGATGACTCCTAAGTGTTGTTCTTTCTGATACTTGCGGCTATCCCCTGAGGTCAACGATATTGCTCACCTCTACTTCGCTTCATCTGATCGCAGCTTAACTTGGCGACTTTTATTGGTTTTGCTCCATCGATATTCTAAGTGCCCTGGTCGGCCACGAATGCTGCACATCTGCCAGCCTTGTGCCACATATAAACGATAAATCTTTGAGGCAGTGTTCGGTTCTTGTTCACATCGTTGTTCTCACTACCAGAATTCGTTGAAGCAGTAGCAAAACAATCTCAACAACACCCATAAAGGGGTGTCATTTATTTTAACTGTGCGGTTTGGCGATAGATATGACAGATAACCAGGATCATTACCGGAGCGATTTAGGCGACTCATGTACACCGGCGATCGGTTAGTGAAAAAGCCAGTTCTATGTTTCGCGAAGGCGCCTTGATTATGTGGCCGCAAAGTCAATGCAACCGGTGATACCACGCTTTTCACAAGTGCTGAACCATGTTTTATGGGGAGTTGCATCTGGAATACGGGTACTGCAATCTAGAACGCAATGTTGGGATTTAGTAACACAGAAACCCCTCCATACGTTTGCTAGCTTGGATTTCCTAATGGCCGTGAACGCTATATTGCGACTACGTTCCGCAGTCTGTTTACATAAAGGTTAGCCCGAAGGTGAAAGTAATGCGTCCTTATTTGGTTTGCCAAATCTTCCCCAATTAGCTTCGTAAGTTTGTGGTGAAAAGCTCTGCTATCAACCCTCACTTCTTGACTCCCTGTTCGAGTACCTCTGCCTGAATGGTGCGGACAATGACGACCTTCTGTGAAGCGAGTTGTTGAAAGCCCGCAGTACCTTATCTTCGCTTCAGCTGAGGTCTAAGTGACCGATCGGAACGACCTTCATATCAGTTGCAATCCTGCTGGAAAGTGCTTGTAGCAGTTCATCCACACAGTAGGCGGTCCAAACAAATCCGTGATGAATCTGCTAGATCTATGACACTGTTCGCCCCAAGCATAGCTTGGCGCAGTTCATTTACGTAACAAGTACTCTAAAACAGACAATCGAGAATGCAACGCCTCCCTGTCTACAACTTCATTCTTAGTAGTTTGTGGGGAAACAGCGTGTCTCCAAATCACGAAGGAAGGTACATGTTATCACCATAAGCAGTTGAAGTTCTGCTGCCAAGGTTTATAGGAATAGTGATAGCATAGAGCTAGTGCTGTCTGCTTTAGTACAGCTAAAAGTAGACCCAACGCACAGTGCTAATGGTAGAACAGAAAGGTGAAATGGATAATGTCCTCTTGAAGCAACAGGCTAAAATTGCGATGAATCAGCACGCTGTCACCACTGCTCTCTAGGTCTCGAAACGCATAACGGTACTTTGGCTAGCGTGGGTTAAGATTTGTACCACTCTATACTAAAGGGATATGGTGGTGAGACGCCCGGGGCTTAGGTGTTTACATGGGGTGCGGTAATCATCACTATGGAACGCTTATATTGGTATCAGCTTTGCTACCATAGCTAAGCATTCCGTTTCGCTTCTGGTGGTTGTTTACATAAGGCGAAATTTAGCTGCTGCTGTGCGACTTTTATCAAGCAACTGATCGACAGAAGGAGAAATACTGGCCTCCTGCTGCTTGAACTGCCACATCCAGATCAGGGTGTGTGCGAAGGATTTCCACACATAATCTGTTGTAAGATTGAAGCTGATCTCAATGAATGCTTTCAACGCACTGTGACCCATGTCGAGCAATGGGAGCAGCAATTCTCACTTGACTAGTCTGACCCCACTTATCTTACGAGCCTCTTCAACTCAGATGGCCTTTCAGTTTGATAGTATATCTCTGACCACCCAGTTGAAATTTACTTCTGGGTTAGTTACTCCTATGTAAACTCGAAGTCGAGTTTCCTCAACTTACTTGGCGTGGACACTAGTACAAGGTAGGAAATACAAAGACTAGAAAGCCGCAATTAGGATTAAAAGTAAGACGATAACTTATGCGGCCGAGGCGAGCATGAATGCTGTGGTAAGAACCGAGACAATGAGGAAGACAGCCTCAAGGCCTAAACCAAAATCAAGCCCAACTCCAACACAAGTGAAGCTCCTCTTAGTTAAAGTTACCCAACTGCAAAAAATGAGCAATAAACCATGATTCCAAATAAGCCGGGATCTCAAGAGGAAACAAATTCCCTCGTAGTAGCTAATTAACAATTAAGTACGCTTCCTAATCTGATAGAGAGGCCTCATCTGAGAAGATTCTTGACTACCAAACCTTTCTGAAATGAATGGTATCCCTCAAATTCGATGAAGACCAGCATGGTATCAACATCGTCTCTGCTTTTCGCCTTGGTAGAAGACGGGATGATCTATCTCAGTGTCACTCTCTAAAAACGCTTGCCATTATGATGAATTATGTCAGGCGAACCTAGCGACTCAAGGACGAAACATCGGTTGTCTTAAAAGACCTTCCCCCAGAAGATCGATCTAAAATGTGGTAAGTCGACAGCGAACTGAGGATCCGATGAGAGAACGATTAAATCGATAAATATATTGCAAACCTTCGCGTTGTACAGAAAACTTAGAGCGTCCTCTGGAAGCCAATCTTTTTGCTACCCAGCTCTCAAGCTGAAATAGCGGCTTGCGAAAAATCGTTGCCAGCGTCCGCAGCTTTAAAAACAAGCTTGACAAGATTCTTCTCATTTATGAATATCAGTCAGACCCGCTGGCTTTCACCGAGACCTGGTTTTCTTCAGAGATTTTGGATACGGCAGTTGGCATATCAGGATATCAACTCTCATGGGTTGATCGTTCCAGTGGGCGGACTGGGGTGGAGTAACCCGCTACTCGGAACTTTACCTCATGGTTCATTTTATTGGAGTTGTATGAAGCAACGATGGAGTCTTATAGGTGCTGGGGTGTTGGATTCATGATGGCTGGTAATTACCCATGATCGATGTGGTCTACAGCACCTCATCGGGCTCATGTTCCCTTTTGTTATAGTCGATGAAGGCTAATGCTAGAGACAAACTGACTGCTCGCGGGGCGACTCCAGTGCATTCGGTATCGACTTGAACCTTCTTCATTCCGATCTTTCCCAAGATACCTATCAGGCGATCCTCCTCGAAGTTATTCCTGAATGCAATCTGAATCATCATGTCTCAACACCAGTACGAATGCTCCTGAGTCAGGCATCACACATTTTTGACCTCGTGCACACTCCGGCGCTCTGGTGTCTGTGGCCTGAAGATCTTCCAACCACTCATCATTCATCATGTTACACGTTAGCTAGAGGTGGAAGATACCTCAGCTACTGTGCCGCAATACATAGGAAAAGAAGTAAAACATACGACAGGTGCACGTCAGCTGAGCAACCAGGAACGGATGCGCATCGTTCCGGAAAGCTACCAGCCGGATACTATGAAGCAAACAAATTATAATATGCAAAATTGATATTATGCCAAAAAATGAGATCGCGGTTGGAGGGGGTGGGACAGAGAAACTCACAACACGAACGTCACTGAGGTCGGATCCTAGCTATGTCAGTAAGTGTATTTAACCAAATGTGTTCATCGGCTTTCGGGCTCCAACCGAGGCCAAATTCGAAGTAAGGGCCTTCGTTGCTCTCGAATAAGTCCTCGCTGGACTACCCTTCCTCTGCTTTTATCCACACTCAAGGCGCGCAAACAGCACACATCGCGGGAGTCGCTGGACTGGCATGCGCAACACGTAGCCCAGCCATCGGTGCCTGGCCCGTGAAATAACGGTATTGAATGGTTCATTTCCTCTTCCTGTGCCATAAGCAAGGCGTGGAACACAATCGTTGTTCACGCGGTGTTTCTATCAGATGTGAGCCAAACAGAGAAGGTACCTGTGGTCAAAGGTAACTAACCTCCTTATGTCTGCCGATCTAATCGGTCAGGTATCCAAGCCGTAAAGGAGAGTTGAACGCACGACTGCAGTGTACACTATACCTTTCATCCACTTACACTTTGTCACTTATTACTACGTCTCCATCTTACACTTGGAGTTTATCATGGATTTGTTTGATGTTAACTGTGTGTGCTGTGAATCTTAGCGGCTTGCAGGACTACAGCGGAGCCAACGATAAGTCCTTATTTTCATATTTAAAATACTAACTGTTTTACTCTCATTATTATCATCATTGTTATGTCCATATCCCCACCAACCTGCGGGACTCGTTAAGTGTATGCTTTTTTACCCGTCATATACCATTGTTCCATTGGAAAGCAACTCTTCTTAACCGGTATAAATTCATTGTTCATTTTGTCGCGCCGGAGCCATAGGTGGCAAAAGTTAGCAAAGACTCCTCTAGCTTTTGCTAAACGGTTTTTGATCTCGTCTTCAATCCCAAGGGCGCTGATACAACTTCCCAGGTAGTTGAATTTTTGTACGACTTCCACCTGATCCCCACCAAGGGTCAGCGCAGGGGCCGGTCCCTGCCAATCCTGGAGGAAAGCTTTGCACTTCGAGAGTACAAAGCAAAGCCCGAAGCGGCTGACAGTCGGTACTAATCTGTCCAGTGCTGCTTGGCACGTTTGGGAGCTGTCACAGATCAGGGCAATATCCTCATCATTTCCAAGTCAAGAAGTCGTTCGTCTGGGAGCAGCTCCACACCTTCTAAGTCATGTCCTGTGAACGCGATCTCCATGATTTCGTCAATAGAGAAGTTGAAGAGGAAAGTTGACAGCGGGCATGTTAGTCTCACACCACTAGAGATATTGAAGGTTGACGACGGCTTGCTGTAAGCCATCATACTGCCTGAGCTACGCGGGTCTAACAGTCGGCTAATGTTTACATATTTATTGTTGCACTTTTCCTTAGTAGACAGTCCCAAAGGGCATCTGGATCAACCGCACCGAAAGCACCTTTGATATCGAGGGACACGACAACGGCTGACCGCCGATATATGTGACAGTGCTCCCACAACTGACGCAGAGTGAACATGTGATCGATGCAGTGACGACCTCGATGAAAACCAGCTTGCTCCTCACGAATCCGGCCTCCACGAGTGCTAGTCAGTCCGTGAAGGATGACAGAGGCAAACAGTTTAGAGGCAATTGGAATCAGACTGATTCCTCTCTGATTGTCCCATTCCGAACACAAGCCTCCTTTGCAGATAGGAACAATCACGGAACGACTTCTGTCGGTTAAGACAGTTTCCTGCTCCCACAATTTTACTAGTAACTTTGTGAATCCTCCACAATATCAGGTCTTCCGAATGTGAAGAGGGCTGGAGGAAGATCATCTGGTCCCGCGAGTTTATTTAACCTCAGCAGTCTGATCTCACGTTCGACATCTGAGAGAGAGAGGGCGGATCCGAATGGACAGCCCAGCGAGCAGGGAGATCAGTGGCCGGCTAGAAATCTGACAATTCCGACCGATTAAATTGCATTTCGATTTGCTTAGCCCAATGCTCCAAGCGTTTTGGCAAGTTGTGGATAGGCTGTCCACTCTCGTCACGTATTGTCTCAGTAACACCAGATCTCCTGCTGCCCGTTTCCCGAATCTGACGGAATAAGTTCTGAAGGTTACATAGGGCCGCAGCCACTTCCATCTCTACCGCACGATTAGACCACCAACATTCTCGATCACTCTATGTTAACACGGAGTTTTACCCGGATGCTTTTTCGAGTCTCTTTGTGTTCGCTTCCAACCGCAATGTGTCGGCATGCTTCCATAATTTCCAGAGACCGCGAAAAGACCTAATGTCCATGTTGGCATATAGATTTACCATATGAAGAGTTGCCTGCTGCCAGTAAAATCTGCTGAACATGCGACCAGTGGCCTTTAATTGTATTCACTAAGCGCTTACTCAACCTGTAAGTCAGTGTACTTCGACATACATTCAGAACATCTGGCTTCGCCAGTTGACTGGTGTCTATGTGCTCACAGGGTCGTCGAGGGCTGCCACCAAAATGCACCCGTAGAGCAGCACGTACAAGTGCATGATCAGTGTCCACACATGTGCTCCAAATTGAGTGACAGTTTGGACGCAACCTCTCCAGCGATAATTGATCGCAATATGCTCGATTTGCGTCCATGACTGGTTCGACGCTGGTGGGCGCCATGGCACTTTCCGACAGGTTCTGCGTCGGAAGTTAGTGCTCGCAAGAAATAAGTTTGTCTCTTCACACAAATGAAGTAACCTGACAGCTGGGCGAGAAAGCTGATTGCCAACGCTCGCGCGTTTGCCGCCAATCGTGTTTGGGAAAGACACTGCGAGCGTGTTACCAGGCCCCAGCCGAAAGCTGATGAAATCGCGCGTCAGACATCACGTGTGTTGTCATGCACCGGGTAGGCGGACGAAGACTGGGGTGCCCGAGCAAGACGGTGAACTGGACAGATGGAGCGGACAAGCATGTGTGGAGTGTGGGCTTACAGCCAAATCCGCCTGGTGATACCGACATAAATATGAGCGTTCTCTGCCCTAATAGAACTCTGGTCTGCTGAGTCTTCTTCTGTCTTCCTTCCGGTCGGGTTTGCCAAGACGTCAAACAGAGCACGCGTCAGGGCGCAGATTTAGCAGCAGGTGTGGAACAACCGGTCGATTGCGGGCGCAGCGTCATAACATAACTGCTCACCGTTATTGTCGTGTAGAGCCCTCCGAAAGTCAAGACAAAATCTGGGCAACGATCAGAGTCTGTTATTGAAGAATCAGGGCATCGTTTTATACTGTACACAAATGGGGAATGGTTGTCTGCCGACATTGGCCGCTGCGACTTTCGTATTACATTGCGTTCATTGGTCCCACTCACGGCTTATCTGTCGGCTTCTGCTCCGTCTTCGTTTATTCGCCTTGAGCCACGGCTAGGAACAGCAGCTCCGCTTTGTTTGCCTGGTCTGTCATTCCCACCTTGCTTAAGCGACTAGCTATTACCACAGTTATCATTACGGGGGCCTACATAATGTTGCCCACCCAGATGCAGTTCATTAGTGGACAGTTTTCCAACTTGAGCGTTCAGATCCCAAGCCATCAGTACGGTCTCCGTGCTACTTCTTTGGCGAAGGAACTCATTTAGTTCAGATTTTGTTCTGTTCTCCGAGCTGAACAGTTTCGTTGCAGACGTTTCATCACCAGTCGTGGTGACTTCCTCAGTGCGTTATAAGTAAACTTATAAGTTATAAGTTATAAGTTATAAGTAAACTTACTTATAACGCACTGAGGAAGTCACCACGACTGGTGATGAAACGTCTGCAACGAAACTGTTCAGCTCGGAGAACAGAACAAAATCTGAACAGATCACCCGGGCTACAAGTATTCCGATTTATTGCTAACTCATTTAGTTGGCGATAGACGTCGTCTTTTACCGAATCATCGCTACAGTTTGTCGGTGCATAGGCAACCATGACGAATAGTCACATATTAATCCCGCTTGACTTCGAAGCTTTGAACGAGCCAGCTAATCGGACTGCACCCATCCGGCTAATGATTGGAATCCAATCGACCAGAGCAGCTTCAGTCCGGGGACTCAGGGCAATGCCAACACCAGCTTGGCCGGTACTCAAAGCTGCAACGTCTCCGGATAGGCGCAATGAGAAAGTGCTGCTGGAGTCACCTGAAGGGGATCGCAAAGCGAGCACAGAGCTCGAGTCTTGCAGGTGGGTTTTCGATAAGCAGTAGATATCGATCGAGAGGGTGTCTAATGCTCATGCAACTGCTGCCTGTTGACCGATCTGTAACAATGTGCGTACATAGAGGCATGCCAATCTGAGGGAGGGTCGAGGGCTCCAAATAGAAGCCGATGAACTGGAGTGGACAGCTTGGTTGGACATGGGCTTGTCGACGGGACAAGAGTGACTCCGCGTTTGCAAGCGTTCAAACTAAACGACAAGTGACTATTGAAGCAAGGTGGGGGAGGGCCAGGAATTGGAAGTTGAAAACGGGGGGATAAAAATAAAGTTGGACCTGGACAATAAAGGTAAAAGATGTAATGGGGAATAAGAAGATGAGAAAGCTTGCGCAGTAGCATTCAAACCCCTATCCGCCATGCTCGATGCAGCAGATAGGACGCCGTTTATTATTCTCTGCGATGGCCAGAGCACCAAGAAATAGTTTAAAGAGTGGTTCATAGTATTGCGTGGGCAGGATACTGTCAGGCCTGGACAAGAGAATGATTACGATTCACAACCAAAGCCTTCGGTTCAAAAATCTGGCCGCAAAGCAACAGGTTTGGTAGTGGACTACTAAGCGTCCGTTTTAAGGACTAATGAGCTCCCCTCCTTTCAACACTTAACCTGAAGGATCAGGTGGCTGAGTGTGTCTAGTGTCTAACCATTGATCAATCTGGTAGGGATAGCTCTGGAAGTGCAAAACGTACTACTTCACACAGCTCAGTGGATCTCTGAGGCAAGTAAACCATCGGATCCCGCAAGGTCCAGCCTCTTTGCGATGGCCATTTTACCGAAATGGCCATTGCACAGTCTTCTTTCTCTGGTCACACCATCTTGACATTCACAACCAGGGGACATGTCGTCGTAACTGCTATCTTGTTGTTCCATCCAGATTACAAGAAGTGGCGAGCGCTACAAACTGCAGTATCTCTCAATCCCTAGATCTTGACTATAAATGAGACTTACTGCCCTCGATGATGTCATCGGTCATCGAACAATTCGTCCTTAGCTCCAAACGCCCTTCATCAAAGTACCCTTTTGATCGACCGAGAAGTAAGATATCTGATTAACAGGCGGCAAAAACTGTGGGACTTGTACAAATCTACAAGGTAACTTCAGACTAATTAAAGTACAAGGTGATCAGAAATATGTGTACTATGAAAAAGCGCCAGAGACAGGCCCAATAAGAACAAAGCCTGACCATACAATCCTGAACCAGCCCGAAGAAACTTTTTCTTTACCTGAAGCGAAAAACCAAGGTTGACAGTGACATTCCTGCCTTTTCCTTTCACAAATAAGACACTGTACTTTACTATGATAACGAGAACGCTGGTCTACTGGCTTCACGGCGCTCTTCATTCTACTCAGTAGAACCGTCGTTATCCAGTGACGATATGCCAACACATTGTCCTCTTCTGGTTCAAGTCGAAATCAATCCCCAGAATGCCATATCACTTCTCCTATAATTGAACCCCAACTCCTCACCAATTCTAGGTGGACTACACCTATTATTCCTCAATATGGGGACGAAATACCCTATAGATCTAATGGATCAATTAGTACCGCGCTTGCTTGCAGACGACCGCTTACCGCCTCACTAGAGAGTAGGCATTGCGATATCAAATACACAAGAGTGGATCGAAATGATCCTGAAAACTAGCGGCCGATATGCCTAAGGTCAGTTGCCCGTAATATCTTGGGGAAAATCGTCAAGCATACTATTACGTACGCTGTGGAAACCTGCGCGCTGTCTTCCCCCCCCCCCCTTCAGCACGGATTCCGCAGAGCACGCTGTTGGATCTATTACCTGCTTGTTGCTAATGAAGCATGAGCCAAAACAGTAGACGATCGGAGACATCTGGGTATTGTTGAGATTGAGATCACTAAAGCGTTCGACTAAGCCTCACACAAACGGCTTCTGCTTAAAATCCGGGGATTCAATGCGATTGGAAATGTTCTTTCCGGAATTACGGACTTCATGAAAGCCCGAATCATTCGAATAGTCATGAATCAAACCCTCACCTCCCTTGTGTTTAGGATTAGAGGCGTTGTATAAGGCTCTGTCCTTGAGTTAGAACTCCTCAGGTTCCATAGTACTGACCTTCGGTCACACTTCAAGCCGAAATTTTGTCCACGCAGATGGTCCCAAGCTATGGTCAGAAGTATCTAGCCATGAGGACGCTAGCAGACTGCAAACCGCGCTAGACTACCTACATGACTGGTCCATCTGCTGGCAATTCCCTGTAGACCGCGACAAAGGCGTCGTTCTCCAGATGAGTGATCCGGATCCGTTGGCGGGTATCATCTCAATGGGGATCATCGTGCCACATGATCTTAAGACATCACAGAACACACTGAGGAAGAGCGCGGCCAAAACCAGGATACTGTGTGCTTTACGAAGCTCGTTCCATCCAATCACTCCGGTAATTTGTAGAACCCTATTTACTTCACACGTTTGCCGGTTACTGAAGTATGGACTTCCAGCTACCTATCATCTCCTTAACCTTGCATGCGCCTTGCTATAAAAGGTCCAGAGACGTGGCCCGAAATCTGTCATGAGGTTCTGTGACTTTAACTTCCCTCTTCGATTTCGAAAGCTTAACTGATTCTCCATTGCATATCGTCGTCGTCGAGGATATCTCATTTACGCCATACGGATCCTAAGGGGAGAATTTGAGATTGAACCAAACTAACACTTTGGTTTAATGACTCGACACGGAGACACAAGTACAAGTTGTACAAGGGAAGAATACTTCACGTCCATTCCGAGACTGCAGTATCTACCTGTGTGATGAATGACTGGAACATTCTACAGGAGAATACTAACGATACGCATTGAGAATATAATTACATACTACTGCTAGGTTGTTACCAGACGAATGTGATAGCATTTTGCGGCTCATAATGCAACGTCGATGACCCCCAGAGGAATGCTGTCTCACAACTAGTTGCGCCAACCTTGCAATGCATCGGAATCGACGAAGCTGACAAGAATCTCCCTTACTGCTCTCTGTGTCGCAATGAATGAACCTTGGAGACGAGCGCGTTTTACAAAATTCCAACGAGAGAAGCTAATCTAAGAAGTTCGGAATCAGCCTTTGGAATTACAGGCTGACTTGACTCACCCCCAAGTGCTAAGCTAGTCCAAGGAATGGAAACAAAAATATATTTGAGAACCGGCTACGTTTTACTAGCGTGTCATTTGTATTCCCTTTTGATCTTTGTATTAAGCACTATCTAAAACAGTTTGATGTGTTATGCTCCGCAACAATAACAAACAACCGAAAATTTAGCACATCCATGTCTCTTTAAGTTCCTTCATTTTCTATTTTTTCTCATCCGCTGCATCGCTTGTGAGGTCGTCCACTGCAGAACAAACTTCCTTACATAATGCTTTCTAAAAGCATAATGCTTGAAGTTGTTCAACGAGCAGGCACTGTCCGCTTCCTGTGATTTTAAGCCTTAGCTATCTAGCTGAAACGATCAATCTTCCCCCTCATGTTAAATATAACCATTGATTGATTGCTTTGTTTGTGAATATTCAAAGCACAAAATTACCTTCACACACTATGGATCCACTTTTGAATAATATCTTGAGCTATTTATATGCGTGCGCGGAATACCTTAGCTGAAGGCCACCATACAGCGCAGGTATGGACGAAGCCGAACTGTACCATCAGAACATGTCACACCGTAAGTTAAAAAATGGTACCGCAAAGGCATTCACCGTGGCGTACTGATTAATCCTATTTAATTCCATGCCCAGTGTTTCCCCAGCCCGAATAATGATTCCCTGCGGTCATACGTGACTGATAATGAAACGTACTGCGTAACCACAACGCAGGACACAACTTCGTGTGAAACGAACCGAATCGCATTCATCGCCCCTCGGATCGTTCATTTTAGGTCGTTAGTAACAACACTGTGCCACTTTGACCTAGCAAACTTCTTGTGAGGCAGTTTTCAGTATATACACATTGAAAGTTAAGTGGACATCGATCTCGATACTCGCAGCGCGCACCACCGACACCGCGACCACCGGTGCAACGGACTCGGTCTTCAACTCAGTTAGCACGATCTAGGTTCATGTGACCTTAGGAGTCATTTTGAAGACGTTGTAACCCACAGGAGCCGGCGCACACTCCTTACACATGCACGGAAGCAGCATTCCTATCTATGTGGGGAATTATGCGTACCAAGCGTACACAAGGCGGTGGCAGAGCCGTAGTCCGCTGTGTACTAGATAGCACCACCCTTTGAGCTTAGCACAGCCACGAGGGGACCTGTGCACCACCTCTCCGCTAACCACGATTCACGGTCACCAAGAGCCAGCATAGGTGGATGGTGGTTAATAAACAGGCAGACCGCATCTTGTCTACATTCACATCAAGCGCACCCCATCGGGATATCAAACATCCAACATATAATTTTTATCGAAATTAACAAGCATATTTGACACGAAATATGCAGGAACGCGCAAATCAAATACCGTGTAAGAATTATTATCCAGGTTAAGAAGGTCTAGTTTAAGTGTAAGGCGGTGTGTCCCAACTAAGATGCATGATGTATGTAACATCAACCACCAGGCTGCTTTCAAACACTCCTGAAATCATACGTCAATATGTCGAATACTTCAGTAAAACGATTGACCATGCAGAAACATATACAGCTATATGCTAATCCTATTTAAATGAGATCGGACTTATTCCCATGCGCCACAGCTACCTTAGCGAAATTCCTACCCAAAAGTTTCACTCTGAGTTGCCTGACATGTGGTCAATCATAAACCCAAAGAAGCGATTGGATACGTAGATTTTAGACTTTGGGACATGCGAAGTACGAAATAGACATCAGACGAGATCCATAGAATATTCCTCATAAACTGGAAGCCACTGCTTGAGTCGGAGAATGCGAAATATGAACGCAACGCTACACATATTAACAAGATCACAAACCATTCATGCCAGTACATAGGGATGCCAACATACAGAAATTTGATGTAGAGCACGTCAAGAGGATAAAAACAGCAAAAGGCCGAGAGCCACGTGAACGCGTCCAGGTGTGTCACTTGGAGCAGCTCTCATCAACTAAACATTTAAATGCAGAGGATGTTGACGAAGTCCACCGAAACTACCTCAGGTCAAGGAGACTCAGAGGTCGTCAACTACCGCACCCGATCACTTGATGTAATGGATAAAAGAGGAACTTAATGGTTTGAATTAAATCACCTTCCAGTCACATAAGCCGCCGGCATCCACCATGCTCAGTTGACTTAACACTCAGAAGACAGAAGTTGAGTTATTGCTTCAAGTCCCTCTCTTTGCCATCTAAAAAACAAACCGCCGAACCGTCCCGAAACGGATAAATCTCTATCCAAAACTTCTGCAACTAACGGCTGTTTGAGAGACTGCCTTTAGAGAACTTCCCCTTAAACCATTTAAATCCATCGCAGTTATCTTGTAAAAATCTTGTAACTATCGAGGCAAGTGACATGCAATGCACTCCTACAACTATCAAGATACACAGAGATGTTAGCACTTGGAAGTGGAATATTACGTGGTTTTTGAACTATACGGCGCTACATTTGAAGCATACATGGTGGGAGGTAAACACCCCAACACATAATACACCCGATCGACAGGTGTGAAGCTCTTACAAATGGTACAATGTGTGCGAGCGACATGATCAATCGCATACCTAGCTCCTTGTCGCTAGCTCACTATCAGTGTCGGCAGCAACCGTACAAAGGGTATTTTCTGTTATTTAGCACCGGGCTAATCGCAACACATATAAATAGCTAGCATAGAACACGTTACAGAACGTAATAGGAATGAGGTAGAAAGTTGACGTGCAGCCGTGTTTCGACTAGTTCACACAACTGAGTGTGCGACAGCTGGTCAGGGGAGAGCCAGAGTCCTCATAAATTGTTTATGCAAACATAGAAGGGGTGGTGAAGATGGATAGCGGTCACCGCTGCCATTGAAAGTATGCGGCATTTGATCAGTTTGGACAAATCTGAATATCTAAG
>OX104064.1:231658330-231680334 GCA_944474145.2 Dicrocoelium dendriticum | reverse complement strand
TCAAGTGTAAGTCGGTGTGTCCCAACTGATGTGAAGTTGCATGATGTATGTAACATCAACCACCAGGCTGCTTTCAAACACTCCTGAAATCATACGTCAATATGTCGAATACTTCAGTAAAACGATTGACCATGCGGAAACATATGCAGCCATACGCTAATCCTATTTAAATGAGATCGGACTCATTCCCATGCGCCACAGCTACCTTAGCGAAATTCCTACCCAAATGTTTCACTCTGAGTTGCCTGACATGCGGACAATCACAAACCCAAAGAAGCGATTGGATAAGAAGATTTTAGACTTTGGGACATGCGAAGTACGAAATAGACGTCAGGCGAGATTCACAGAATATTCTTCATAAACTGGGAGCCACTGCTTGAGTCGGAGAATGAGAAATGTGAACGCAACGCTACACATATCAACAAGATCACAAATCATTCATGCCAGTACATAGGTATGCCAACATACAGAAAGTTGATGTAGAGCACGTCAAGAGGAGAAAAACGGCAAAAGGCCGAGAGCCACGTGAATGCGTCCAGGTGTGTCACTTGGAGCAGCTTTCATCAACTAAACGTTTAACTCCAGAGGATGTTGACCATGTCCACCGAAACTACCTCAGGTCAAGGAGACTCAGAGGTCGTCAACTACCCCACCCGACCACTTGACGTAATGGATAAAAGAGAAACTTAATGGTTCGAATTTAATCACCTCCCAGTCACATAAACGGCAGACATCCACCGTGCTCTGTTGACTTAACACTCAGAAGACAGAAGTTGGCTTATTGCTTCAAGTCCCTCTCTCTGCCGTCTAAAAAGCAAACCGCTGAACCGTCCCGAAACGGATAAATACCCATCCAAAACTTCTGCAACTAACGGCTGTCTGAGAGACTGCCTTTAGAGAAATTCCCCTTAAACCATTTAAATCCATCGCAGTTATCTCGTAAAAATGTAGTAACTATCGAGGCAAATGACATGCAGTGCACTCCTGCAAGTATCAAGATACACAGATGTTAGCACTTGGAAGTGAAAGATTACGT
Source organism: Dicrocoelium dendriticum (assembly GCA_944474145.2). Lineage (NCBI taxonomy): Eukaryota > Metazoa > Platyhelminthes > Trematoda > Plagiorchiida > Dicrocoeliidae > Dicrocoelium > Dicrocoelium dendriticum. The sequence goes on along the minus strand of OX104064.1, from coordinate 231,679,298 downwards.
GGTTTTTGAACTATAGGGCGCTACATTTGAAGCCTACGTGGTGGGAGGTAAACACCCAAACACATAATACACTCGATCGACAGGTGTGAAGCTCTTACAAATGGTACAATGTGTGAGAGCGACATGATCAATCGCATACCTAGCTCCTTGTCGCTAGCTCACTATTAGTGTCGGCAGCAACCATATAAAGGGTATTGTCTGTAATTGGGCACCAGGCTAATCGCAACACCTATAAACAGCTAACACGTTACAGCACGTAATAGGCATGGGGCAAAAAGTTGACGTAACAGCCGTGTTTCGACTGATTCACACAACTGAGTGTGCGACAGCTGGTCAGGGGAGAGCCAGAGTCCTCATAAATTGTTTATGCAAACATAGTAGGGGTGGTGAAGATGGATAGCGGTCACCGCTGCCATTGAAAGTATGCGGCATTTGATCAGTTTGGACAAATCTGAATATCTAAGTAAAATGTGTGCAATATTCGGTGAGTCTTCAAGGTTCGTAAAACCGAATAGGAAAAAGACAAAGCACCAACTAGTGAAAAGTCATATCTAAGTGACATAGGCATAGAGAGCAGAAAGACCTCCTCGACTGGATAATTTTCAAAATAATTCGTCCCGTCGGTATTGTGATTCCAAGGCTATATGGGCTACTCAAAATACATAAACTCGGGGCACGTTTACGATCAATTCTAGACATCAGCAACACTCCGAGCCATGCACTGACGAAATGGTTGGCCGAATTACTTGATCCGAGGAGATGGGAGTTAACCACACACAGCTTGAGGGACTCATATGAATTTGTGAACGCTGTAAACAACCTATATGCGATGCACAAACAGCTAATCTCACTGGATGTTACCTTGGTGTTTACAAATATTGCAGAAGAGTAGTAGGAGGAGTTGAAGGGTATAGGTAGAAATTCGTCACATCTAGACTCACTCAGACAGCCGCCACACGCCCGGAAAAGCACTGTACGCGCGTTTCATCCTTTCGGGAATCATCAGCAGTGCGCATTCCATCGGACCCCTGGTAAGGCTCGAACCCGCAACTCGACTGTTACCAGTCCGTGGTTGAGATCACTGAGCTACGGGGGACGGCAACGACCATCGTGAATAAGTTACTAGATGTGGAATAGCGCCGCTTACGCGTGTGATCTTGTTACGTGGACCACTTGAAGTGACACTGTGAACTGTAACACAATTAACCGCCTATCTACATCCCATTCGTCGTGATTATCTTCCCAGCTCGATATAAGTGCTATACCAATCCTCGACTGGTTCAATCGGCCTGACGTCGTTTTTGTGCCAAAAGTGAAACGTTGCCTACATTCTATACCAACCGGTTGTTTTCAAACTCTTCGGAAATCACGTGTTCTCGATCGGTACCAAGTATTTTTCAACATGTCGATAATTGTTTATCTTCAACAATTTGAAAAGCATGAACGGAAGACGAAACCTAGTGGACGCATGCATTTCGTATTGTATCCTCGGTACCATTAACAATAACCGATATGCATAGACATAGCTAACAGTGGGTGCAACCAGACAAGCTTGAAGTGCGAGGTGAATGGCAGAAGATATCTATGCATATCAGTTATTGTTAATGGTATTGAGGATGCAGAACGTAGGGCACACACGCAACAAGCTTTTGTCTTCTTTCTGTGCTTATGCTTGCCGTACTTTTACTGGTAAAGGCAGGGTTCAACTCAGACGGGTTTTCATGCCGTAGTCCTGCACTCTTCGTTGATTCACAACACAAGTAGGTAACATAGGATAATCCAATAATTTCCAGGAGTGAAACGGAAGCATAATGCGGTGACAAAATTTAAGCGGCTCATAGCGTTATCCGGCCTTCGTTTAAATGTGACTAGTGTCGTTGCGGAAACAGCTGATTCGGGGATTGGGTTAAGGGGATACGTATCCGAACAGAAGAGGAAGTTCTGTAACATTCCAGACGGTCATACTGTTTCATCAGTTTTAAAGGGTGACCTCGACGGTTGTTACTGCTAACCTACAGTAAAGAGTGGCAGACTTGATGTGGATCGTGTGGTATCAGGTTAGCCATCATTAGATCGCGTCTACAGTAACGATACTGTTCACTGAATATTCTGGCTTTTGGTATGGAAGATTACGCATTCGGCGACCATTTTGGAACTCCGGCGTTTTAGCCATGGTTGCCAGGTTTGAATTGTGTGTCCGCACTGGAACGCACTGCCATCGCATGTGGTGAACGCACCAAACATCGAGACATTCGAAAGACTATTGGACTTGCACTTACATGATACACATTATATAACGGTATGACAAACTGCAGTGCCTAACTTACTGATATTTTTGTGTCACACCTGAAACTTTTGTTTTCTTCCATTTGCCATCTTGTGGGTCTTGTAAAGTTATTGCTTTTTATCCCACCATACACTATTGAACTATTGAACTACTAATTGTGGATGAACATAACCACTGAGCATCTGACGGAAATTAGAGATGTCTATGTGTTCAGTCTCAACAATCTGACTTGTTAGTTACCAGCTTTCGATAACTTTTTGGCTCAAAGCTTCACATGCGCTCATTCAACTCCCGACTTCAGTCCTTCTCAGATAAGTGAACGCTACTCGGGAAGAGCGCATCTTCACCGAATAGCTTACTGCGGCACTTAGTTTCGAACTGTATTTTTCGACCCCTCAACGGTTTATGGAATCTTTATAGAGAACCGGAGACGTGTATGGCAGCACCTGAAAACAAACCGATTTTTTGAGTAAAATTCCTTGTAGTAACCGTCTGAAGATTTACACTTCCAACGCCAGGTGTTCCTAACGGACAAAGGTCGGCGCTCCGTAGGTAAGACTGGTCTCCGCCCGGCATCCACGACATTTGATTACCAATGTTTCTAACTGGAATAACCCAGTGAAACATGCTTAAGTGAGATTTAGAGTTCGGAGACTTCTTTCTGCACTAACCGAACCCTTCTTAAAGTGCCTATAGCTAGGATGATTTTGTAATTGTATCTCAGTTATTCCGCGTATAGAGTACGTCGTGTTTGCCTTCTACCGGAGAGTTTGACAACTATGAATACACAAACATTTAAAAAGCACACTCACGAGTATCGTCCTTGATTGCCTTTTTAATTTCATTTGTTAAACAGTACTTAACCAATGCAGCTACCGATTGTTTCCAAACTTCTCTGAAACCATGAGTTATTGACATATTTCAGGCATATTCCACACTTTCGAACTCACTGAACCATTAAGGTAGGTAACCGGAACGAATTGAGTTGGCTATTTGCAATTGCTGCTCGTATTCTGACATCTGAAAATAGTCACGAAATCTTCCATTGGAAAACATCAACTTCGGCGTTCCCTAATGGAGTTTCTCCTTCTGAATTCAGGGGTCATCGGCTGTTGTGACCCCCAAGAATAAGTACAAAAGTTCGCCACAATTTAATTCGTAAGGAATACTCACCTACACAAACATTATGTTAGTTCGTTGGGCGTGGCTAGTTTATTTGCCTCTTCGTAGTTAGCTACTTACGATAGTCTTCGGGTGGGTTGCATTAAATACTTCTGAACCCTACGGTCGTTTGAATTCTCTGTGTCCGTCAAGAGTTTTTTCTACTGGAATTTGGGCGTTCCGGAACAAGCTTAGCATCAGCAAACTCTTACTACTGCGCGGCTGTGTGCATACAAACGACACGACCATAAGAACTCATGTAGAACCAAGTTTCGATCAGCCAGCCACACACACAAGAAACATTTTCAGCCAAGCCCCATCAAGTATCGAGATTTACTCAAATCAGGTTCGGTTACTGATCTCTTCATATATTGCCAATTCACTTACTTTCAATTACCGACATGCAATTTCCAGCCCAATGGTCCATTTGCCCAATTAGGACTTGCTCACCATTCTCTCTCTTTTCACCAATCGTTGTATTTAAGCAAGGCTGGGTACGCTGAAATTACTTGCTCTGACTAGTACAGTAACTGGGACGAAGACTGCTTTTGTGTTCATCTCTCTGGGTCGGAATCGCATTTGCAATCTGTGCTCGGTCTAAGACAGGGGTCACCAAACTACGGCCCGCGATATCGCTTCATCCGGCCCGCCGACTGTACCCGAATTAGCTTGATAAATCATAGGGAACCCGTGACACTGCATGTCACATTGTCAGTGACGTTACACTATTTGAACACTGGTCTGAGCGATTTCAACTTTGTTACGTATGAGAACGTACTATCGTACAATAGATGAGCCCACATCGTTGCAAATACTACTGTGAGTGATCACGCATGAAACCCATTCATCCGTGCATCCTACCACGTGTCTGTTCACCTCACACCTTAGTGCCACAATTTGGGGATTGGTTCCATCAGTTTGAGAACGCGGCATAGTAAAATGCCACCAGTTTATGCGTGTGTCATATTGGAGCCATAATTGGATTAAAGTGTAACTTGCTGGTGCAGAATTGCACTAGACGCACAAGTCGCTGAGATTCATGCATTTCGGCATTACAAAATGCATCTCCCCCAAAGGCCCCTGCTCCCCTTTTTTCGATGTTTCAATTGCACTTGTATTACGTCTGAAATGCAACATCTTTATTTTGTTCGGATCCTATTTATTTCAAACGTTACTAAGGCTAGGAAAAAAGAACGCGTATACCGAGTAACGCGTTTTCGTTGTCTTTTTTCTCAAAGCTTTTGTTCCGACTCCCCATGATTGTGCATAGTGATCATGGACCCAGGTCAATCATTTTGCTATTTATCCGGCCAGCGTTAGTCAAATTTCCAGTAATCCGGCCCACGCCAGTCAGTTTTTCTACTTCGGCCCGGTGTGAAAATACTTTGTTGACCCCTGGTCTAGGGGAACGTTTCAACTATGCGCCAAGGACCGTGTTGTGCCCAAGTTTTCCAGATTGTGCGAAATCGAATTCTGTCAACTACTTTCCTTGCTGCATTTCATTCTGTCTCACGTTCATTCAACGAATTAGAAAAATCTAACCAATCCACTGTGAACAAAAACCAAGTTACGACAAGTGGCCCTGGCATATGGGATCGGGAAATGGGTGTTGATCGTCAGTAGTCCCCGTCATTCAGCCCCGTATGCGAAGCTACGTGTAATGGATGATTGCGTGCAAATTCACGCGGCCTCTGAAACCGAGTGTCAACATCAAGCTAAAACTCACTTAGGTACAAAATGTAGAGAGTCAAATGACCTATTGATACTTCCACTGCACGTGAGGTCTGCTTTAGCTGCTAACTAGGCTTCAGATATTTTCCACTCTGTCCGAAGGACATTGCGAAAGCGACTGTAGAGGACTCGACCCCAAATCAACCCACTTTTCGCCGGCCAGTGTGAACTTCCATTCCCGAGGAATACAATGCACGACACAAGATAAATGATGAGTGGATAACGGGTGTGTTGCACGCCTGAAAACACTGTGATGCATGACCAGTTTTGAACTTGTGTGCTCTTACCAGGTAGATAGTTCAATAGTGTATGATGGGACTAAACACATAACTTTACGAGACCCACAGGATGGCGAATGCATAAGAAAAATGAAGTGAAAATATCTCAAGGTGGAACGTGAATTATCCGCATCCCACTTTATCTCACTATTGTGTAGCGTTTATCGCTAAGATGAAAGCCTGAGTCTTTCGAATGTTGTGTTGTCTGGTGCGGTCACCACAGTTGTTGGCGGAGCTTTCCAGTAGGACCATACTCCGTGAATAAAAATGCTTCTTACAACCCAAACGGGAGTTTTACATTACTACCTTCAGCTGGTTGCCTCGGCATTGTTTCTAAGGGGCTAGGGTCAGCAGAGATGTACATGGGTGCTTGCTTTCATTTACTGTCCGGTATGTGAGAATGATATCTCCACCAAGTCTTTGGTATTCTGAGGAAAACACACCGAGTACACGAAGACGCAGATAGTTCACGTGTTGCTTTTGTGGCTCTTTTTTTGGGTTGCTCCAATAGGCGATTGTCTCGTTTTAACCATGGATCTCAGGCGTGCGTTTCCCACTCAACGTGAGGACGAATATACGAGTTAGTCGGTAGTCGTACTAGCAATCGCTCAAGGGTAAAGATAGCTAGCCACCAAAGCCTCAAATTCAAGTTCGTCACACCTGCTGCTTTCTAACATTGGAACGAATTGCCAATACTCTCTTGCACGATTACACCTAAGTAGCGTTCATTAGTCACATGTTATCGGACGTGCTGTCCCAGAAGATGTGTTGATGAAGCTGCTACGGACAGTCATCCGGTGGCACTTTGCAGGGTTCAGTGGGAGCTGGTTCCTTTCTGCCCATTGATTTATCTGATTTAGATCGTTCTTGAGATAGACACGGTCGGGTGCTGAACGAATTGCTCTCCATATTTTAGCAGCATTTGCAAATACTTGCATCGACGACAGAATGTTTGCTGGGAGGTCATTGATGTACACTGAAAACAGTAGCAAACCGAGGACGGGAAGTTGCGGTACACGACTGGAGACGCATAGGCTTTCGGAGTGAGTGTCCGCTATTCTTACCTTGATTGTTCTGTCGTTTAGATACTCTTCTAACCGGGTGGGCAGGTAACTATTTATACGGTGGGCAGCAAGGTTTTGGAGGAGAACAAGGTGACTGATTCGATCGCGAGGTCCTTGAGATGTCAGCCGATGCCTCTGCTCCTAAATCACCGAATCGTGGCGGACAACGCTCTTTAGAAACTGCATGTTCCGCCAGAAGCTCGTTACGCGCATTGTTGCTTTTCACATGCGACGCATGATACTGCACAACGATTTTCCCCAACTTATTGAACTCCCGCCAACATGTGTCTACTAGACTCGCCGATATACCGGAAGGTGGTAGCTGTACTTGTACATCTGTAATGAGGTCCTTCTAAGCAAGCGGTGTGCACTGTTGAATAGCACTGAACGAATCCCGGAAACAACGGTAAATCCAGTGTTACATTAGCCAACCTTAGTGTTAAGGAAGGGCCAAAGATTTTCGTTGTTGCTCTCTCACATCAGTGCACTGGACGACTGACGGTTTTGTCCTGGTTTGGACTCATGACGTAAGGACATCGTGAGGCGAATGTGGTTCTCGGTGCACAGTCGTTGACAGCTTACGCCTTGGTCACTATATCAGAGCTCCGCGTGCAGCGCTTGACACAACTGTTACCACTTTAATGTACAGTCCAACCTAATGTGACGACCATCTGTCTATGGTGACCAGACTAAAACCTCCCCAACGTTTTCCTTTATGAGTACTGTCCCGATGCATGCACCTGTCTATGACGACCACTTGTGTCGGTCACCTGAGTGCCCGTCTTAGACAGGATTGACTGTAGTAGGAAGGATCGATGTTTTTCAACCAGCACCGGTTTCCCACTCTAGGATAGATGGAATGGCTACATTTCAAACTATCGGAGATTGTCTACTAAGTTTCGTTTAGACGAAACTCGAAATAGGTGAACTGTGTCAAGCGCAATGGATCAATACTGGAAAGAGAAAATATCCTAACGAATCGAGCTTCAGAGATTGTTTTGGCTCGCCGACCAGTGATCGCCCTGCTCCGTGGGCTGTTCCTTTGGATCCACCCTCTCGCTCAGAAGTCGAACATGAGATCAAACTGTTGAAGTTAAATAAAGCCGCGGGGCCTGATGATCTTCCTCCAGCCCTCTTCAAATTCGGGGGACCTGCTCTTGTGGATGATTTACATGCGTTACTAGTGAAACTGTGGGAGCAGGAAACTGTCCCAACCGACTGGAGCCGCTCCATCACAGTCCCAATTTTCAAAGGAGGCTTACGATCGGAATGCGGCAGCCATAGAGGAATCAGTCTGATCTCCATCGCCTCCAAATTGCTTGCGTCTGTCATCCTTCACAGACTGACTGGCACTCGTGAAAGCCAGATTCGTGAAGAGCAAGCTGGATTTCGTCGAGGTCGTAGCTGCATTGACCACATCTTCACCTTGCGTCAGTTGTTGGAGCACCGTCACATATATTGGCGGCCCACCATTGTCGTGTTCCTCGATATCAAAGGTGCATTCGATTCGGTGGATAGACATGCACTTTGGGACTGTCTACTCAGGAAAGGTGTACCTGAGAAATATGTGAATATTATCCGAGCATTATATGCGCGTAGCTCGGGCAGAGTGAAGGCTTACGGCAAGTTGTCGTCGCCCTTTAATATCTCCAGCGGCGTGAGACAAGGATGCCCGCTCTCACCTTTCCTCTTCAACTTTGCTGTTGACGAAGTCATGGAAATCGCGTTTACAGGACACGACTTAGAAGGTGTGGAGCTACTCCCAGGAGAACGACTTCTTGATTTAGAGTATGCTGATGATATTGCCCTTATCTGTGACAGCTCACAAACGTGCCAAGCGGCACTGGACAGATTAGCACTAGCTGTCCGTCACTTCGGGCTTTGCTTCGCACCCTCGAAGTGCAAAGCGTTTCTCCAAGATTGGTCTGGACCGCCTCCTACGCTGACCCTTGGTGGGGATCAGCTAGAAGTCGTTCAAAAATTCAACTACCTGGCAAGTTGTATCAGCGCCCGTGGGATTGAAGATGAGATCACGAATCGTATAGCAAAAGCTAGAGTCGCTTTCGCTAACCTTCGCCACTTATGGCGGCGGCGCGACATCACTCTTGCCCTGAAGGGTAGAGTGTACAATGCAGTGGTACGTTCGACCCTACTGTACGGTTGTGAAACCTGGCCGCTAAGATCGGCGGACTTGAAGAGGCTAGTTACGTTCGACCACCGGTGCCTTCGCAATTTAGCTCACATCTGGTGGGAACATCGCGTGAGTAACGAGCATGTTCGACATCTTGTTTACGACAGAGAAAAATGAAATGTACCGCTCAGCACTGTCATTTCACGCACCAGGCTCCGGTGGTTGGGCCACGTGTTACGCATGCCAGCCCACCGACTCCCGCGACGTGTGTTGTTTGCTTGCCGGGGGTGTGGATGGAAGAAGAGGAGGGGTGGCCAAGCGATGACTTGGTCCAGAGGAATGAAGACCCTCACTTCTGAACTGGCCTCGGTTGGAGCGTCTCGGCTCCCTGGTTGTGGTCCGAAAGACGATGAACACGTTTGGTTGGACACACTTGCTGATATGGCTAGGAGCCGACCTCAGTGGCGTTTGTGCTGTGAGTTTCTTTGTCCCACCCCATCCCTCTTAGCCTCCCCCTCCAACCACGATCTCATTACTTAGCCTTACATAATTTTGCGTAATACTTTTTTGGTGCACAGCAGCCGGCTGGTAGCTTACCGGAACGATGCCCATCCGTTACCGGTAGCTCAGCCAGCTTTCACCAGTTGTTTTCTTTTTCTCTCTCATTTTTTTCTTTGTATTGCGGCACAGTAGCTGAGGTGTTCCCCACCTCTAGCTAACGTGTATGATGATGATGATGATGATGATGATTGTTTTGGCATTTGGATTATTGAGCAGGCCTTCTTTCATCAAGTCGTTCGTCTTAGGATTTCCAGGGTGGATTGAGAGCTTTGGGAAGAACCTTATTAAAATAACCGGAATCGCACGCATATGCAGACCTCAACATGTTATTTGGTCTCGGAATGTTTGCATTTTTTCTGGATTGCCTGTTGCAGTCTGATTTGTTTTAAACCAAGCCTCTGCTATTTCAATCACTGGGAAGGTATACGAAGGGGGAGAGCTTTGGAGCTGTTCTCTCCAAACGCTGCAGTCCAGGACCGATTTAGTCCTTGTTTAAACCCATCAAGTAGAAACAGCCAGAAACTGCGAGTAAAGAACGGCACCTAGCGATTACTGTTTGGATTTTTGATCACTAACTTATTGAGCTCTTCGTGCAGCGCTTGACACAGTAGCTGGAAGTTTGTGTTGGGTTCTGGATTGCCACGCATAGCCTCAGTAAATATTAGAGCGTTAGTGCAAGAGGAGAACGCGACGAGATTACTGCGAACTAACTGATTCGACAAGTTAAGAGTAAGAGAACAAATACTACTGTTCTGTAGGTTTCTTAGAGGCTGACGACGCGCGTCATCCAGGTCATACCTTTCAGGTAGACGCTTCGGACTTCATTTTTACGATACCCCGTGTCCGCTCAAAGGTCCAGTAGCTGAACTGAGAAGCCTAGTATAAGTAATGGCATGCAACAGAGTCGAAAAACTGTAGACTAGTGAATCTATCCTATATGCACTGTCTGGGCAGGGGAAATTAAACGTAACTTCTTGCTGCCAAGATTTCACAATTCAAACTAAATACAGTAAATAACATAAGAAAAGATCCGCATTCGTAATAACAAAGGGCGGAATTTGGAAGGCGTGCGGAAAGACTCAGTGTAGTATTTGCTAATCTGCACTATGTCACAACAGAAATATCTGACTTTTAGGAGTCAAGGATCTTCCATTGATGCGAGGTGAAAAGGTAAAAGAATTAATAATGCAGGTGTTTGAAGCAACCTATATAAATTTTGCAAGAAAATAAATGAACTGTTTGAGAATAGGGATATTGTCTCCTCAAATACACAATCCCGCTTGCCTGGATAAAGTTCCTTTGACTTTTACAGGCTTCATGCAATCAGTCCAAATTTCCGTAAAAAGCATTGTCTGGTATGAGTGAGTAAACTGCATTAACGGGCGGAATTCAGCATTGCCCAGCTGATCGTCCCAATGGATGTAGTCCCCAATTCGTAGGCACAGCATGCAGTCCGGTGGCAATTGACACTAGTCGGTCACCTCTTGGAGCTCGCAGGCGGGTCGTGCACGACAGAACAAGCGTCAAAAGAATAGCTCGAACATATAGTAGTCAGACCCATTTGCACACTTCATTCGTCGTGTCGTTTTAACCGTTTCGTTGTGCTGATTTGTGCACTACACACCCTTCTTCCGCAATGATCGATAACCTCTCTGGTTTCATCACACATACTGATTTTCCATGTACTACGCATCAGTAGTGCGCCACAGCCTGTCTGTTCTGTACACCCGTTTTGGTCGGACACTGCCAAGCGTATCGTAAGTAATCCATTTTTGTGTAAATGCTGCTGGTGGAGCTACGGAGCCATTTAATGCCGGGTTCATAGGCAATGTGCACTTATGGCGTCAGTGTGTCCCTCGTCACCTACTTACTAATCTACTCACTTATACACACTTATTTATTACTAATATTTGCTTTAGCCTCTCCTAGTTTCAAATGCTATGGAGGTAATGTCTAATGAGTGGAAGTCATGACCTTCGGAGGCTATCCACTGTCATCTGCCAATGTAGTAACCTGCGTGGCAGTTGAAGATACGCGTGCTATATCCCAGTTAGCTTGCAAATTATGTAGCCCAGCCGACGTTCCCAATGGCTCAGGGGCTTAAGCTGCTGGCTAGTTGGCATTTGCGTCTACCGGTCATGGGTTCGATCCCCAGTAGGGGACGGAGAGAATGCGCACCACTGACGAGCCCCCATAGGGCGAAACGCATCTGGTGCTTTTCCCGACTAGGCTGTGCTATGCAGCTTGTGAGCAGCTGGGGCGAAAACAAGAAAAAGAAGTATGTACATCCAACATTGCCTTTCATAGGTGATAACGCAGCTACACTTACTAGCAGAAGACTCAGAAGTGCAATCTGGAACACGTATTTCACAAGGCATCTACGAATCTTCTTCACTTCCAGACTGATGTTAGCTCTACAACTGAAGGATAAATGGTCTGTGGATGCCATCTTTTATTCCTGTAGGACAAGCTACCTAGGCTGCACCACAAGACGTTTATTCGTACTTTTGCAAGTGATCATCCAGCGTGGTTCGGTCGTGGATTAGACAAAACGTGCATCACTGCGATTGTCGCACATTTGGCCGGGGCCACTCACTCGGTTGCCATCACAAGGGCGTTCCGCCCGATCTATCGCGTGAGGGGAGTCCCTTTGAAACTGATCAAATGCCGTATATTCGCAATGGCAGAGGCAATCGTTATCCGTCTTCATCATCCTCCATCTACCTGTTCACAAACAATTTGTGGGGACTCTGGCTCTGCCTAGCCAGCTGTCGCACAGTCAGTTGTATGAACCAGCCGAAACACGGCTGTCACGTCAATTTTCTACGTACTGTAACGTTTGCTATGTTAGCTATTTAAATGAATTCTGCCTAGCCTGATGATGGATCACCGAAAAAAATCTTGTTTGCTATACATACGTGGAGCCCTAATATACGGTATCCAGATGGAAGGCGCCAAAGGACATATCGGAATGACTCGGTTACTGTGGATTCAAACTGAAACTAATGCACAGTCCAAAAATGAGTATTAGTAGGATGAATAAATTGAGTCTGATTTAGTGGAACGCTGTGCAAATCTACCGCATTTGAATGGAACTCAATCCGAAATTCAAGACAGACCAACGTTCGTTCACTAGTTACCTTAAGCTCCAAATGTGAATCCGTTTGAGTTTCATTCGTTTGTGTTACATAAACCATCCAATCCCTTTTGCTTCTCATAAACACCACTACATATTGAAAGAGATTCCACAATTCTGGCTCGTCTCGTGTTCTCACTAGCGGAGTAGGTGGGGTCCTCGGAGGCCATACAACAATGTGATGCGAAAACACAGAATTCACTCAACTACTCGGGAAACACACGCTGCTTTGTTCTTCGATCCGACTCTCCAATCAATGATGGTTGTCCCACACTTGTATTGCGGCACATTAGCTGACGTTTATTTCTCACCTAACGTGCAACAATGAGGATGATAGCCACGCACATGCACAAACACACAAGCACACAATATATGACGGTTCGTACGTCCGATGGGGTGACCGAGGTGAACGGCGATCACAGTGAAATTACGACCTTGGCAAAAGAAGCACCTGCAATATACCATTTTCCATTGAAGTTGGACATTCGGGCAGAACATTTACGCCTGGGGGTCAACGGGGTTGCTCCACCGGGGCAATCAAGTTGAGTCTTCGCTATGCGGAATAGAACCACTCACTGGCATGGTAGGGGCTGTTTCATTGTCCAAGCGCCTGAGGTCCTATTTGCTGAAGGCGCCTGGCCAATGAAACAGCCCCTACCATGCCAGTGAGTGGTTCTATACCGCATAGCGAAGACTCAACTTGATTGCCCCGGAGGAGCAACCCCGTTGACCCCCAGGCGTAAATGTTTTACCCGAATGTCCAACTTCAATGTAAAATGGTATAGTGACCTCTGTTTGCACAGCTCAGGTTGAAGTGGCCTGATCGCAACGTCTTTGAGCATCACTAGTTGAGGTCTTTTAATTCCTTTAGGGTAACGTTTTGACACCGCATCGAAAGTTTCAGCTTCCGTCGTCACAATTTGATGCACACTTTCGACGAACTATGCGGATATAGAGCCTTTGATGCTTCGAATTGAGCGCTGCCACTGTGCTGCTAGGCAACTGTTACAGAGAGCCAGCTTAAGATCAGCGTACCAGCCGAGAACCGTGGCGCAACCTTGGATCAATTTACAACTGGAGATCGAACGCAAGCAGAGATGAAAACGCGAACCAATGTGGGATCAGCGGCAAGTTGAACTCTGAATTTGCACCGTGTGAGTTGTGTTAATTAGCATTAATTTGTATATCCAATATCGATGTGTTAGTAGTTGCCTTCAGTCTATTTATTGCGCTATGCTGTGATACAATACGAATCCCTCAGTCCGGCAGATCTTGGGGTTCTCATTTCATTGTGAGTTGAACTGGTTGGACGCGGTACAACAGTTTCTGGCAGGCTATTTGTACAGTCACTGGAAACCACAACAGCAATGTTCTGTCATCCGCTTCGCAAAGCATCCGGTCATGTGGCCGGGGTGTCTTGCACTACAAGTGCAGGTAAATTGATATAGGGTAACACAAATAGGGTAACGCAAATTTATCACTTAGATGCTGGAAAATAAATAGAGCGGTTTCTGCAAGTACATGCGGTTGAGCAACAGAAGACGACTTGCCTACTGCGTTTGTGAGTCTCCTGTTCATTAACTCGAAGGGGCATCTAGCAAACGGGCTGCAACATAAACATCCTCTCTGGGCACCGTCACGGTCGTCCCTCGGCTGTCATAAATCACATATTGTCTCCGAGTGAAAAGAGCGTGTGTGTGTCGTTTTCCAAAGTTTACGGACTACAAATTTTGTAGACACGTAATATAAGCAAAGAACTAAGGTTCCTTTGTACTTCAAGGGTACAAAGTTGCGAAAATGTGTGATTTGGAACCTCCAAGTAGATTTGCGATAGATGCTTCTCTAGACTGAGCCATCCTCGCGTCTGCTTAACAGTATGTCCAGGAATGTTAACGCCTTCGTTTTCATTGTACTTGATAATCTTCAAGTTGCGCGAGCTATTGAGTTGATCCACAAAATGGGCAATGTCATCGTTTGAATCATAAAGTATTAAGTCATCATGAATGTGCCTCAAGTAGGAATCAAGTGATGTGATAATTTGTTTGCCCTTGTAATGTAAGATGCTTCAGACACAAGACCGAGCACTTTGTGAAGTGGATAGCAGGACATTGCCCAGTAGCATTGTGGCAGTGCTTAATTAGAAGTATCAACAGCTCTATTTTCAAATAGTCAGACTAAAACGAGCATCACTTTGCGACCACAGGAATTACAGTTTTTCAACGCAGTGGCAAAACGGTGCTCTAACGAAAGTAGTGAGGACCGAGGCCATTACCATCAGACTACGGCAAACTGAATTGTGAAGGCAGAAGACGCTGGTGCATGCGCTTTTTTTTATCGTGGCCGTACTCAAGAAAAGCTGAAGAGAGCAATGTGCACCGTATTACCCTATCGTAGAGCAGAGCAACATTGCTCATTGGTCCAAAACCAAAAGTAAGCAGGGTAGGTTGCTAACCTGCAGTGCTAGATGTTATTAGTTGACGCAAGTAGTTACGAAGCTTTTAGGATAATTGCCAGTATCTCAATACCGTGCGTAATACTACTGCATTAACACCGGACCGACCGGCATGCAAGCACTACGAACACGGAACATTCGGACGTAAGACAATGGACAACATATACAGAGAACTGGAGTACAAATTGATTCATTTAAAATGAAATTATGCGGTAAATTTGGCAAAATCACAGAGTTGAACTGATTAATAGACGAGCATACAAAATAAAGATCAGCTATATGCGTTTTGGCTTGTTTTGTACTAGGCAAATGTGATGAGTTACTGTGTTGAACGCTGTGGTGCGCGGCTTTAACCAGCACGATGATTTGAAGAACTGGCGTACATCAACAGCAACTTGAGGGGGTACATGGACAAAACCATGGGGCATGCTTATGTTCGTATACACGAATGCATATTCGTGTGGACAGGCACATTGCATTCCACCTTTACATTCACATACTTCACAGTGTGTTGCACCGACTACCTGGACAGCGGTCAACATGCGGATATGTGTGGTTCATTACGAGTACAGATACAACGGGGTGTATAAACAGACAAGCAGGGATGGGACAACGAAGTGAGTTCATGCACCATGGATTCACAGGTAGAAGCAAAACACATCGTTGTGCATTGGCTCACCGAACGGCTGGGGCAGTGAAGTCATGCAGAGCGAATGCGAAGGCGGAGTCGTTGAGTTGTGCTTTGCGCTCGTTCAATCCTGAAAGGGCACACAGGAGTGGGAGAAGGGTACGAAATTATAATAAATGAATTTTTATTTCATTACATCTAAACCCAATCAGACAGCCACCATACGCTTCGGAAAAGCACTGTACGGCCGTTTCACCATTTCGCGAATCGTCAGCAGGACGCATTCCAGCTGACCCCTGTGGGATGTAAACCCGTAACTGTTGCTAATTGGTTGAGAGTACCACGCAATGGGGGACAGCAGCGGCCGCCATGACTATGTTCCTATAGCATTTCGAAACGGCTTTCATCCGCAGTGCAGCAGCCTGCATCCATAGCGCAAAAACTATAATCCGATAGTCACCAAAAGTGCATCCCCGACGCCCTAAATGAGGCAGCAGTTCGCTCGCCGCAAACGGATATCTTGTCTGTTCAATCAAGCCCTCTTTTTGAAACCGTTTTTGACTCCATTCACAACGCGCTCGATCAAGCCAAGAAACGCGATCCGGCGTTCCGGGCATATTCACCGCTGCGTCTGCGTTCGTCCAGAACTGTGCTAACTTCTCTTAAGTTTCACATCCCAGGCTATGGGGTTTGGGAGCCGATTCGTGAGCAAGCCTTCCACCTCTTTATTGTCCGATGTTATTGTACACCTAGACGAGCGGATAGGTTGAATGAACAAACGAGATGCCCGTTATAGTTTTTGCGCTAAGATGCACTACGGATGAAAGCCATTGCGTTACGGATGCAGTCAATCGAGAAATGGTATAGATGTGATATAGCGCCACTCATTATCCACTGTCTTGCAAGTTACTGCCGTGCAGAGAAGAGGATAGCCCCTAACCAAGCGAAGAAACTTCAACGTTCAAGTAAATTGTGGCATTGTAAGCATTTTGGGGTGCACACTGATTACAGTAGAGTAGTAGGGGAGTTGAATCGTGGAAATTCATCACCATTCCTCTCCCTCTACTGATCTTCCGCAAGTACTTATTTGCTCGATTTAACAAACGACTGCGCCTATGAATAGTACAAGTCAACAATAACATAAGATGCACCCTCTTGTGTATAGGAATTCTATACAAAAAGAAAGATTACGCTCCGTTACAGTCAGTAGTGCCCTCAATACAGGAGTCCATATGTCGTTATTCGGAACTTATCTACGTCAAGCTTATCAGTTTCCACTCCCGTTCATGCGGCTTGGAAAGTTTCATCTACCTGATTGCATCATCAGTTTGGTTCGGCCCCCGGTAGTTCTCGTTGAAACAAGTCTAATCATCCCTGAAAGCGATAGCTTAGCCGCCAACTTGAACACGGTACTGTACGGCGTTTGCTAGTCAACGCACAGATTCGTATAACCACTGTGTCCATGATCCCAGATAAATGAAGCGCTCCTGGGAGACCAGTCGCGCCTATGAACAACAAGCAACCAGCCGACTATACATTTGTACAGGCAACTTCAAGCATAGTGCTAAGCAGTTAGTTTATTAAAAAAATCAAAATAAGGTGTTGTTCATTTAATTTCACGCAAGCCTCAATTCATTCTCCTCCTGAGGGTTTAGATGCACACAGTACCACTGTAAATCTCGGTGGTCGTACGACATTAGCCAATGGAATTCCCTGAAAGAAAGCTTAGAGCTAGGTGTATGCGTCTTTGGGGGACAGAGATGCGCAAAAGTAGGTTGACACATTGGTGTTAACGGAAGGCAGGCAAGTATGAGAATCTCAGTGCTAGAGGTCACCAACAATACGCCTGACACTAGCAGATCAAACAAGCATAAGATGTTGGAATGTTCTCCCACAGCAACCACAACACAGACTTTCGCTGCCAAGAGTTAACATTGGTCCGCATTCTGACCCGCCCGGTAGCCCGTGTTCTGTGCCAACTTTCCAGCCCTTGTCCGAGCAATCCGTAACATCTCGAGCGCACAATATGTGCTCGGTTCAAGGTGCACAGCACCAGTAGAACATTTATGCTCCAGGTTAGTATTGCCTCTGGGCGAAACCACGCACCGCATGAATCTAATAATAATAATAATAATAATAATAATAATAATGAGCATATTTCGCATCAAGTGAAAAGCTGTGACAATATTTGGCACAGCACATGCACGCACAGGCGATGTCAGACTCTCGCAAGAGCAAAATCAAGCTATCTTCTTATAATTGTCTGCATTTCGCGCAAGATATTTGCCCCATCTGTTTGTCCTGTGCGATCATAAGAGGCAAACTTACAGTTTAGTACGTTGTAGACACTAAAGACAAATTACATTGCGTGAATTGGTGGTATTACACCCATCAGACATTATCTGCGTCTTCGTTGGATTGATCTTCAAGAGATCTTCTATACGAAAAATCCGACATAATTGTGTGCAGGTAGAGGTAGCTTTCCAACTTACTGCGAAAGGATTGCACAGTCTAACACGACCTGATGGTGAATTGCAGCCAATTCCACAGAGAAGCACACATGATAAGTTAGACCGTAAATTTGTCTTGCCTCGTGGTATAATCAGGGTAAGGTCTTTGTTACCTAGCTCTCGCGTGTAATGGTGCTTCAATGGTAAGGTGAATCAATTGCAACGGGTACTGCCATGAATCAGATTGTGCAGCAGTCTCAAATTAGCTTTTAGACTTCGCAGCCAAAGTGGATCGAGATGGAGTTGATGGCATCGCTCCCAAGCATTTATGATGGAATCTTTTCTCAATACGTGCTTAGTAAATGACCATTGAAGGCTTTCTATCGATGTTCTGTCTGATTTCCTCATCTTGTCTCAGATTATGCTGCGATACTCCATGATGGGATGATTA
Source organism: Dicrocoelium dendriticum (assembly GCA_944474145.2). Lineage (NCBI taxonomy): Eukaryota > Metazoa > Platyhelminthes > Trematoda > Plagiorchiida > Dicrocoeliidae > Dicrocoelium > Dicrocoelium dendriticum. The sequence continues at coordinate 231,660,968 of OX104064.1, read as the reverse complement.
AGAATTTTAAATAGTTCAACTGTAGCTGTGATTGTATGCACGTTATGAGAGATGTTAACGAAGGATTGTCTGGTTCGTACTATCTGGTACTCCACCTACCTGTTGCTAATTGGTTGAGAGTACCACGCAATGGGGGACAGCAGCGGCCGCCATGACTACGTTTTCTATAGCATTTCGAAACGGCTTTCTTCCGCAGTGCAGCAGCCTGCATCCATAGCGCAAAAACTATAATCCGATAGTCACCAAAAGTGCATCCCCCGACGCCCTAAATGAGGCAGCAGTTCGCTCGCCGCAAACGGATATCTTGTCTGTTCAATCAAGCCCTCTTTTTGAAACCGTTTTTGACTCCATTCACAACGCGCTCGATCAAGCCAAGAAACGCGATCCGGCGTTCCGGGCATATTCACCGCTGCGTCTGCGTTCGTCCAGAACTGTGCTAACTTCTCTTAAGTTTCACATCCCAGGCTATGGGGTTTGGGAGCCGATTCGTGAGCAAGCCTTCCACCTCTTTATTGTCCGATGTTATTGTACACCTAGACGAGCGGATAGGTTGAATGAACAAACGAGATGCCCGTTATAGTTTTTGCGCTAAGATGCACTACGGATGAAAGCCATTGCGTTAAGGATGCAGTCAATCGAGAAATGGTATAGATGTGATATAGCGCCACTCATTATCCACTGTCTTGCAAGTTACTGCCGTGCAGAGAAGAGGATAGCCCCTAACCAAGCGAAAAAACTTCAACGTTCAAGTAAATTGTGGCATTGTAAGCATTTTGGGGTGCACACTGATTACAGTAGAGTAGTAGGGGAGTTGAATCGTGGAAATTCATCACCATTCCTCTCCCTCTACTGATCTTCCGCAAGTACTTATTTGCTCGATTTAACAAACGACTGCGCCTATGAATAGTACAAGTCAACAATAACATAAGATGCACCCTCTTGTGTATAGGAATTCTATACAAAAAGAAAGATTACGCTCCGTTACAGTCAGTAGTGCCCTCAATACAGGAGTCCATATGTCGTTATTCGGAACTTATCTACGTCAAGCTTATCAGTTTCCACTCCCGTTCATGCGGCTTGGAAAGTTTCATCTACCTGATTGCATCATCAGTTTGGTTCGGCCCCCGGTAGTTCTCGTTGAAACAAGTCTAATCATCCCTGAAAGCGATAGCTTAGCCGCCAACTTGAACACGGTACTGTACGGCGTTTGCTAGTCAACGCACAGATTCGTATAACCACTGTGTCCATGATCCCAGATAAATGAAGCGCTCCTGGGAGACCAGTCGCGCCTATGAATAACAAGCAACCAGCCGACTATACATTTGTACAGGCAACTTCACGCATAGTGCTAAGCAGTTAGTTTATTAAAAAAATCAAAATAAGGTGTTGTTCATTTAATTTCACGCAAGCCTCAATTCATTCTCCTCCTGAGGGTTTAGATGCACACAGTACCACTGTAAATCTCGGTGGTCGTACGACATTAGCCAATGGAATTCCCTGAAAGAAAGCTTAGAGCTAGGTGTATGCGTCTTTGGGGGACAGAGATGCGTAAAAGTAGGTTGACACATTGGTGTTAACGGAAGGCAGGCAAGTATGAGAATCTCAGTGCTAGAGGTCACCAACAGTACGCCTGACATTAGCAGATCAAACAAGCATAAGATGTTGGAATGTTCTCCCTCAGCAACCACATCACAGAATTTCGCTGTTAAGAGTTAACATTGGTTCGCATTCTGACCCGCCCGGTAGCCCGTGTTCTGTGCCAACTTTCCAGCCCTTGTCCGAGCAATCCGTAACATCTCGAGCGCACAATATGTGCTCGGTTCAAGGTGCACAGCACCAGTAGAACATTTATGCTCCAGGTTAGTATTGCCTCTGGGCGAAACCACGCACCGCATGAATCTAATAATAATAATAATAATAATAATAATAATAATAATAATGGGCCTATTTCGCATCAAATGAAAAGCTGTGACAATCTTTGGCACAGCACGTGCACAAGCGATGTCAGACTCCCAATAGAAATATCAAGCTATCTGCTTATAAGTGTCTGCATTTCGCGCAAGGTATTTGCCCCATCTGTTGGTCCTGTGCGATCATAGGAGGCAAACTTGCAGTTTGAATACGTTGTAGACAATAAAGACTAATTACATTGCGTGAATTGGTGGTATTACACCCAGTAGACATGATCTGGGTTTTCGTTGGATTGATGTTCAAGTGATCTTCTACACGAAAATCCGACATAATTGTGTCCAGGTAGAGGTAGCTTTCCAACTTACTGCGAAAGCATTGCACAGTCTAACACCACCTGATGGTGAATGACAGCCAATTCCACAGAGAAGCACATATGCTGAGGCGAAAGTTAGACCGCAAAGTTGTCTTGCGTCATGGTATAATCATGGTAAGATTTTTGTTACCTAGGTCCTGCGTGTAATTGTGTCTCAATGTTAAAGTAAATCAATTGCAATGGGTACTGCCATGAATCAGATTGTGCAGCAGTCTCAAATTAGCTTTTAGACTTCGCAGCCAAAGTGGATCGAGATGGAGTTGATGGCATCGCTCCCAAGCATTTATGATGAAGTCTTTTCTCACTACGTGCTTAGTAAATGACCATTGAAGGCTTTCTATCGATGTTCTGTTT
>OX104064.1:231626047-231657836 GCA_944474145.2 Dicrocoelium dendriticum | reverse complement strand
CATCAAGAAGTTAAGCGCCGTTTGCGCATGCTTCAGTGGGCGACGGAGCCAAGCCAATAATGTAGCAGATCTGGCCGTGTGCTGTATCATCAGTGCAGTTGGTCTGTACACCTGATTATAGTATCCATCATCATTATTATACACGTCAGCTAGAGGTGGGAAACACCTCAGCTACTGTGCCGCAATACATAAAGGAAAAAGAAAAAGAAATACAAAAGTTGCATGCCAACTGAGCTACCGGCAACGGATAGGCATCGTTCCGGTAAGCTATCAGCCAGCTACTAGGCAAAAAGAAAAATTGTTGTACGCTGCGAAATGAGATCGTAGGTGGACAAAAAGGCTATAATGGATGGGGAGGGACAAAGAAACTCACAGCACAAACGGCACTGAGGTCGGCTCCTAGCCATGTGAGCAAGTGTATCCAGCTAGACCTGTTCATCGTCCTTCGGATCCCAATCAGGGAGCCGTGACGCTCCAGCCGAGGCCAGCTCCGAAGTGAGGGACTTCATTCCTCTCGACCAAGTCATCGTTTGGCCACAACTCTTCTCCCATCCACATCCCCGGTGAGCAAGCAACGCACATTGCCGGAGTCGGTGAGCTGGCATGCGCAACACGTGGCCCAGCCATCGGAGCCAGGTGCGTGAAATGGTGGTGCTGAGCGGTTCAGATCCTTTTGCTGTGCCGTAGACAATGCGTCGCACGCTCGTTACTCACGCAGTGTTTCCACAGATATGAGTCAAACTGCGAAGGCACCGATATTCGAACGTAACTAGCCTCTTTATGTCCGCTGGTCTAAGGGGCCAGGTTTGGCAACCGTACAGTAAGGTCGAACTTACCGCTACATTGTCCACTCTACCCTACAGGGCGAGAATGATGTCGCGCCGCCGCCATAGGTGGCGAAGGTTAGCAAAAGCACTTCGAACTTTTGCGATACGGTTCGTGATTTCGTCTTCGATCCCAAGGGCGGTGATACAACTTCCCAGGTAGTTGAATTTCTGAACGATTTCTAGTTGATCCCCACCAAGGGTCAGCGCAGGAGGCGATCCGTGCCAATCTGGGAGGAACGCTTGGCATTTCGATGGTGCAAAGCAAAGCCCGAAGCCACTGACAGCAAGTGCTAATCTGTTCAGCGCGGCTTGGCACGTCTGGGAGCTGTCACAGATGAGGGCGATGTCGTCTGCATACTCTAAGTCAAGACGTCGTTCTCCTGGGAGCAGATCCACACCTTCTAAGTCATGTCCTGAAAATGCAATCTCCATGACTTCGTCAATAGCGAAGTTGAAAAAGAAAAGTGATAGCGGGCATCCTTTCTCGCACCGCTGGAGATATTGAAGGGTGGCGACAGCTTGCCGTAAGCCCTCACTCTGCCCGTGTTACGCGCGTATAATGATCGCATAATATTTACATATTTCTCAGACACACCTTTCCTGAGTAGACCATTCCAAAGGGCACATCGATCAACCGAATCGAAGACACCTTTGATGTCAAGTAACACGACTACAGTGGGCCGCCAATATGTATGACGGTGCTCCAACAACTGATGCAAGGTGAAGATGTGGTCGATGCAGCCACGACCATGACGAAACCCGACTTGCTCCTCACGAATCTGACTTTCACGAGCGCGTCAGTCTGTGAAGGATTATGGAGGTGATGGAGATCAGACTGACTCTTCTATGGTTGCCGCATTCCGAACGCCAGTCTCCTTTGAAGGTGGGAACAATAACGGAGCGGCTCCAGTTGGTTGGGACAGTCTCCTGCTCCCATAGTTTCACTAGTAATTCATGTAAAGCATCAACAAGAGCAGAGCCTCCGAATTTGAAGAGGGCTGGAGGAAGATCATCTGGTCCCGCGGCTTTGTTCAACTTCAACAGTCCTATCTTACGTTCGACTTCTGAGCGAGAAGGTGGATCCATAGGGACAGCCCACGGAGCAGGGCGATCACTGGCTAGCAAAGAATCAAACAATTTTAGCCGATTAAATTGATTTTCAAAATGGTCAGCCCAACGCTCCAAACGTTTTGGCAAAATGTGGATAGGCTGTCCTCTCTGGTCACGTATAGCTTCACTAACACCAGGTCTCCTGCTACCCGTTTCCCGTATCAGACGGAATAACTTACGATGGTTGCCAAGGGCAGTTGTCACTTCCATCTCTGACGCACGATGAGATCACCAGGATTCGCAGTCTCTCTTCAGGCTAGCACGGAGTCTCGCCCGGAGCTCTTTACCAGTTGCATTGTGCTCGCTTTCAGCCGGGATATGGCGGCGAGCGTCGATAAGTTCCAGAGACCGCGAAGAGACCCAATTTCCATGTTGGCTGTTAGACATACCACATGAGGATTTTCCTACTGCTAGTAAGGTCTGGCGAAAAGGTGACCAGTGACCATCAATTGTCTCCAGTGAGCGCTTATTCAACCCGCATGTCAGCGTACTTCGATACGCATTCAGAACAGCTGGCTTTGTCAGTTGACTGGTGTCAATGCGCTCACAGCGTCGTCATGGGCGTCCGCCAAAGCGCATCCGCATGTCAGCACATACAAGTGCATGATCGGTGTCCACATATGTGCTCCAAATCGAGCGACAATTCTGGATACAGCTTCTCTAGCGGTAACTGGTAGCAATGTGATCTATCTGCGTCCAAGGCTGATTCGAAGCTGGAGGGCGCCAAGTCACCCTCCGGCGGGTGCTGTGTCGGAAAGTAGTGCTCGCAAGAAATAAGCGGGCATCTTCACACAAATGAAGTAACCGCTCACCATTATCATTACGGGAGCCTACACCGGATTGACCGCCCAGATGCATTTCATCAGTGGACAACTTTCCAACTTGTGCGTTCATATCCCCCGGCAGCACAACGGTGTACGTGCTTCTTCTTTGGCGAAGGAGCTGAGTCAGTTGGCGGTAGAAGTCGTTTTTTACCGAAGCATCGCTACAGTTTGTGGTGGCGTAGGCAGCGATAATAAATAGACACCTGTTATTCCCGCGTGACTTCGAAGCTTTGAACGAGCCAGCCAATCAGATCGCACACATCCGGCTACTGATTGGAATCCAGTCAACCTGAGCATCTTCAGCCCGGGGACTCAGGGCAATGCGAACACCGGCTGGGCCGGTGCTCGAAGCTGCATCGTCACCGACTAGACGCAATGAGACAATACTACTGGTGTCACCTGAAGGGGATCGCAAAGTGAGCACAGATCTCGAGTCTTGCAGGCGGGTCTCTGATGAGCAGCAGATATCGATGGAGAGGGTCTCTAATGTTCGGGCAAGTGCTGCCTGTTGACCGATGTGTAGCAATGTGCGTACATTGAGGCATGCCAATCTGAAGGAGGATCGAGGGCTGCAAATGCAAGCCGATAAACTGGAGTGGACCGCTTGGTTGGACATGGGCTTGTCGACAAGAGAGGAATGACGCTCCGCGTTAACATGTGACTTGAAATTAAAAGATAAACGCCTAGCAAAGCATGTCGGGGGAGGGCCAAGAATCGGGGGCTTGAAAACTGTGGGGGGATAAAAGTGAAGTTGGAACAGGACGGTAAGAGTGAAAAAGCGTAAGAGGGGGAATAAGAAGACGGGAAAGCTTGAACAGTAGCATCCCAACCCCTATCCACCTTGCTCGATGCAGCAGTTAGAGCACCGCTGGTTATCCTCTGCAGTAGCCAGAGCATCAAAAAATGGTTTGAGGAGAGATTCATGGGATTGCGTGGGCAGGATACTGTCAGGTTGCCCAGGCCTAGACAGGAGAGCGAGTATGGTTCTTAACCAAAGCCTTTGGTTCAAAAACCTGACCGCAAGGCAGCGGGTTTGGCGTTGGGCTACAATGAAACCTTTTTAAGGAATAAGGAGCCACCCTGATTCCAACCTCCAACCTGGAGGACCAGGAGGCTGAGTTTGTCTGGTCTCTAACCATTGACCAGTCTGGTATGAGTGACTCTGAAGGTGCAAATGCACCACCCAGCATAGCCCAATGGATCACTGAGGCACACAAAGCATCGCACCACAGTAAGGTCCAGCCCTCAATATACTATCCACGCAACTATGGATAGCCCAGCCTGTTCATTTGTCGTTGCACCCACAGAATAATCTGAGCTGCTAACATTTGCTTTTGTATCAGGCGCATGTACAGACCAGCTGAGCGACAATGCAGCACATGCGCCAGATCTGCCACATTATTGACTTTGGTTAGTAAACGGAATCTGATGCAACGTACTTACGATGTGCTGAGACTTAACCTACCTGTTATCTTTTGGATATTAGCTGCTCTTGGCTACATTGATGAATTAGTAAACCGCAGGATCATAATGTCGACGGATCAGACTCCGTCGGCATCTGATGCTTGCACAACCGGCGTTTTTCTTCCTGGTGCAAAAGTCCTTTCTTGTGCTCCTGGACGATCCGCTGTCGTTGCTTCGCAGTAACTAATCTCAGTATTAGTTTGTAATAAACACATTGATCTTGTTCTGATAATGGGACTCCGGCTTTCCCATATCCCGCTTTCCTACACGCAGTTAAGCATACAGTAAACGCTTCAGCATTTTAGTTCCATCCGTGCCGTGGACATGTCCAAGCCACCTGAGATGTTAGCTGGCAGATGGCAAAAACTGAACCGCCGCGATACCAGTGGATGAAAAACGCAGCAAGCTAACCATTATTGCAGAGGACGGATGGACAATCCGGGATCGATGCGACGTCGCATGGACGAAAGTTAACGTGCCCCCATCCGAGGCAGATGTGGATTGGAAAGGGCGACAGCACCTAATAAGCGATCGCAAACCAATGTAACTAAACGGATGGTATGAGACCGAAATGGGTTACCGCGGGTCTGCGACTCAAATCTATGTCTAGCACAGATTACTCTTCTGTCCTCGAGAAACCGATTTTTCTTCGCTGCCCGATATTCGCTTAAATCCCCGGAAAGGTAGTTGGCAATACATGACTGTATAGTAGGAATGTGGTAAAAAAGCACAGTGCCGATGAATAAGGACGTATGTATCATCTCATCACTCAAGGTAGCGGGATTTTGCAACATGTGCGAAACTCTCCTGACCCACATTCACTTCTTATTTCAATACAATTAAGGGATTTGTCACTGCGGCATTTTGCGTATGGATGTTTCTCCCGTCCTCAGTACTTATACGCATGTGTTTCTGTTTACCTTGGAACCGTGTGTCATTGTCTCCCACCCCGCTCTACAGAATCTCCTTGATCGAAGAATCCGAAGGGGTTGAATGTTGGGTTTTGGAGTGCATCCCGTGTATCTTGGATTGCAACACGCAAGCTCAGTTGTGGCCTCGATTGACTTTGAAGTTGGCCTCTGCCATTCCCACCACTGGGACAGTATCCGAAGAAGTTCATTGCTTGTACCAAAAGGCGCTGCAGTTCCAGTTTGGCACTTTGAACCTTGATACGGGTCGATGGGACTTATGCGTCTATTGATTACGGCAAGGCTTGTGTGCTTGGTAATCAGTATGCAGGGGCTTCTGTACATATGACCGCACTGACTATTGTTGAGCTTTTTCACACAGTCCCTGAGGGTTCTTATATTTTTGAATTTATTGTGGTGGAAACGGAAGTCCTTAGGCTGCTGCATGCACTGAACCCTTCTAAAGCAGCTAGACCTGATTTAATCCACCCGAAGCTTCTACATGAGTTAGCGGCGGAACTAGGTGAACCTCCCACGACGGTGTTTCAGAAGTTCCTTGGTAGTTGTATACCACCTACTGAATGAAAGGAAGCTGTCATGTCCTATCTTCAAAAATGGCAACAAAATGCTGTCTTCCATTTATAAGCCACTCAGTCGGACTTGCGTGGTAGTCAAACTGCTTGATAGCTGGTGATAAATTCCTTGGAGGGTCACCAGAATAGATTTAATATACTCAGTAGTGGACCGCACGGATTCTAGAAGGGCTTTTCGGATCTGACTAATTTATTGGTAGCTCGTAGGAGTCGAGCTGATGCAATAGACAATGGGCACTCACTAAACATGCTGTTCGTGAACTTTTCGAAAGCATTTGACGCTGTCCCTCATGAGGCTATAGCAAAAACCAAACTTACAGTGTATCTTTTGGCACCTTTCACAGCGTGCCTGAATTCTCAGAGGGAAGAGGGCAGTGTGTAAGCGTGGGCCACAGCAGTATTCTCAGTGATCTGCTTCAACGTTCGGTTCTTGGACCGCTGCTGTTGTCTGTCTGAACGATCTTTCCTGGGAGTTTGAGGCATCATCACTATTATAACTACGAATGGCCCGAAGCTGTGGAGTAATGTAAATGTTCGTAAACATCCTGAGGCTATTCAGCGTGCTTTGGATATTCTTTGGGACTGGTCTACTTTATGGCTACTGTCCATACATAAGACAGTCTTCCGTTCCTCAAGATACTTGGTTGGTGGAGGGTCGAACTTCTCGTGCATCCAGCCAGATTGGTTTAGACGTCACACACCCTTCGACTTCACACTCGGGTGACAATTGGAAGTAGGCCACAAGTAAACGGTTCCGTGTGTTGTAGTCAATAGGCCATTCCCTCGGGATCTTGATGGGCGACATCTTTATGAGCCCCTTCTCAGCTTTCGTTCGGTCCCATTTGGGATATTGTGTTCGGAATTGTCCGCACCGGTCATGCACCACGGACTTACTTATTGAATCGAAACAACCGATAGTGGGATCAGCATTGATGTCATCTATCTCGACTTTTCTAAGCCTTTCGACCGCTTAGGTCACCGCATCTTTCTCCCAAGTCTTACAGCGTATGGAACTGCGAACCCTGTCCTTGGATGGATCGGAAATTTCCTTCTTCAGCGAAGACGTCACGTACGAGTTTGGGGCTTATTTTCTTATCCATATGGGTCAGTGTCGGAGCCTCGCTTAGTCTTAGTCTTCATCAACGACCTCGCGCGTATCATCGGGTTAAATTTCCTGACCTCAAGATATGGCAGACAAGCGGTGGTCCGGAAGATCCCGATCTGCTTCATCCACATCTTGTAGACCACATCACAGGAGCACGACATCCGGATGTTGATGCACGAGGAACTTGGCTTTTCGACACAGTCCTTGAAGGTGTCCAAAACCGCGGACCAACATGCTGGTTTCTTGCAAAGGGCGTTCGGGTGGTTAGGCCCTTTATTTTCCACATAGTGCTCAATGCATATTTGAGACCCCATGTAGAGTACGCGACTTGGGCCTGGCTAAAACGCCATCTCGTTGCGCTGGATACTGCACTGCGAAGGGTAACAAAAATGTGAAGGGCTCGTGTTGCGGGCCCTTCAAGTATTTCCGCAAAAGCGTGCCGCAAACTCCGGCGTGATGCCTGTGGAAAGCTAAGTTCAAGTCATCCCCCCAACACAGCAAATTTCAGCCACTCCGAGACGCGGCACAACTGCGCACATGTTGACAATGTTCTTACAAAGTAGCACCCCGTTGCGGTAGCTATTTTCACTAACTTGTTGACCCATAGTACTGGCTGTGCTTCGCCCTTTGTTGGTTGGTTCGGCCACGTGATTTTTGTGTACGTCGATTGCCGGGCAGCGTTCGCATCTAGGCCATTAGCGCGCGTCCGCCGTCACCCCCACTCGCGTGTCTAACCTGTCTGTTACGACGGCTCAGCGTCTACCCGATTACGTGTGGACCAAACTGTACATATATCCTCGTAAGTCTGTTTATGGCACCCCTGCCGCGAATCGGTGGCAATATCGGGTTCTTTCTCTAGGTACTTTGAGGAAGAGGATGGAGTTGGCGATGGCTACCCACCTTGCTGATCTCGAATCCATATCCTCAGTTAGCGATCTGTAGCACCACATTCGTGACCAGGTGACAGCAGCTGCCGAAGAGACCATAGGGTGCGCAAACTGTAATTCGCCCGATTGGTTTGATGAGAACAACGCAACGATTGGTGCATCGGTGTCTGAGAAGAACGTAGCATTTGCTGACATGTGACGGACCCTGCGAGAAGGAGAGTCATTTCCGCGAAGTTCGAGAGCTCCGTCTCATCAAAAATGCATGGTGGACGGAGGAAACGAAGCAGATGGAATGCCATGCCAAACGTCGCCAACATAAGGAATTCTTTGATTCCCTGAAGGCGGTGTATGCATCCACCTTGCAGCCGCTGAGGACAATGCTCCGTGCTATCTCAGGCGCTGTATGTACTCAGACTGCAGACATAATGTAGATCTGGCGAACGCACTTTTTCTCTTAAGGTACCGTTCAGATATTGGCTGGGTTATGTTACACTGGCTTCAACAACAAGCGATGGAGATGTGTCTTGCAGGCACCCCGACACTGGATGGAACGTAGAGAGCACTTGCTCAGCTGCTAAACGGCAATTGCGCTGATTCTAACGGGATTCCGCCTGAATTATCTAAACACGGCGGACCTACGCTGCTCAATGCGCTGCACCACTTGGTGCAACGCGTGTGCATTGAACAGGAGGTGCATCCTGAGCCGAAGGATGCACTTGTGCTACCATTATACAAGGACAAAGGAAGCATGCAATGTTGCATGAAGTATCGTAGTATCAACTTTTGCTGAGTTGTGTGGGCAAGATGATTGCCCGAATCCTGCTCAACAGCCACGTCACTCAGGTCGTTGAACCGCACATGGCGGAAGAGCGTTGCGCATTCCGTTCGGGTAGCATCACCATCGATATGGCGTTCGCGCCTCGTCAGTTACAAGCGAAGTGGAGAGATTGACACCAGCCCTTGTACTCGCTGTTTCTTAACTTCAGTAATGCATTTGGTACGGTGAACCGCGAGACAGTATGGTTGGTGTTGGGTAGGTTCTTTTGTCCGAGTTAGTTTGTAAGTTTAATTGAATGTCTGCACAGTGGTATGCGAGCGAGGGTGCAGCTGCGTAGACAAACCTCAGATGACTTTACTGTTGTCTCTGGTGTGAAGTAAGGCTGTCTTAGCCCCTGACCCGTTCAATAGTTACCTCCATGCAATGATGGGATTTTCTTACTGCTTGTGATTACAGTGTCCGTATTTTTGGCGGCTTGCTGAACATGCGTCGTTTCTGAATGAGAACCCTACTTTGTGAGACACCCACCTGTATGTTGCTATTTGCCGACGACAGTGCGTTGTTTGCGCACAGCGCGGATGAGTTGCAGCACATGACTTGTGCTCTGGCTTCGACAGCGGCCAAATTCGGGCTCATCAGTAACACAAGCAAGACTGTTTGTCTTTTTCAGCCTACACCAGTAATGGAATCCGTATGTTTGCCGCGAATCAACATGGGTGCTTAAGTATTGGAAACCACCTCCCGATTCTGCCACAGTGAACTGTGTATCCGCGTATCAAAGGCGGATGCCACATTCGGAAACCTAGAAAAATGCGTGTGGTATAATCACCATCTTACCATTGGAACGAAACTGATGATATACAGGTTCGTGGTACTCTCTGTTCTACTATACGGCAGTGAAATTTGTACGATGTACCGCAAGGATGTCAGACATGTCAAGCGATTTCATCGACAGCGTCTGTGACGGATTTTGCGCATCGGTTGGTGCGACAGAGTTGCAGACACAGAGGTGTCCTGACGCAGTGGCATGTATGCAGTGGGCTGCATACTTCTGCTTTGCCACCTGTTTTGGCTGGGGCTCATCAGCCGCATTGATTCAACTCGAATATCCAGGCAGCTCTTACATGGCCAACAGCTTGCAGGGAAGCGGCACGTTGGAAGACCAAAATTATATTTCCTGGGCATGTTCATTGTGAGTTTATCACGAACTAATGTTGACTTCAGATGCTGGGAGTCAAAGGCAGTTGATCACCACGAATGTCGTAAGCCAATCACGAAGGCGGTTGCCTAGGTGCCGCAGAAAGCACTGCTACATGCGGAGGAGAAACGACGTGTACGAAAGCGACAGACGCTGATGGAGTCTACCCCATCGACGTAAGCGCATACTACTGTAGCACATGCGGTCGCGAGTGCCTGAGCCAAGCGTGCCTGATAACTCACCACAGTTGCCATTTGCGGTCAGCACCGAAAGACGACGAATCAACCGATTATTTAAGCATAATTAGCGCTGCGATTGCTAGGTGCGCTGCTTCCCTATCTATTTGATTTACTAATCCATGCCATTAAGGCGGTTGATGTGGTGGGTGTGCCGCACCGTCATTGCGCTTGGTCAGTGAGTGTGCCTGTGTGTTGAAATTCTTGCATTCCAGGGATTGGTTGTTGCTGCGCGTGATCTGTTTGTTGACGGGGTGCTTCGCTGTCTATTAACCACCACCTCCGGCAAACAGTTGTTCGTTGCTGGAGGGAACGAGATTCACAGTCCTCATGATGGTGCTAAGCTCAACTTGTGGTTCCATGCATCCAGTGCGGAATGGGCTACGGCCCAGCCACCTTGTTTAGGTCTGATACACATTATTTCCCAGTTAGGCATGAATGCTTCCACTCTGCTTGTTGAAGAATTCTTGGCGACACCGTAGATAAAACGTGGCTCCCATCCACATGCCTCCCCGTCTTATTCCTTCGGGTTTACACTAGATATGGGATGTGTGATGAAGCTGTGGGTGGTGCGGCTCAAGTCACCCATGTTTCCTCTGTAGGCGCAGGCGTCCTGTGTCTGCCCCCTTATAGTCCGCAGTGACAGGAAAATCCGGAATCGGATGCCGCCAACCATGCCATTGTCCTGGACAAAATGAGCGCAGAGTGGGTTTATGGGCATGTACTAGGTTGGTCGAGGGTTTACGGGTGCAAATGTACTCCGAGCGCCTGTTTACTTTTAAATTGCATTCAATGCACTGTCAAAGGATTATACGAGAACTTATCCTAACTTACTTCCAATATATGTCCCCACGTCGAATACGTTATTCAGACTTGGCAACCTTAGCTAGCGTGACCTTGGAGCACTCAAGACTTCACAACGCCGGACCACAAATGCTCTCATATGTTCACGCTATATATTGTACCAGGAACGGCTGAAGAGGCGCGGTGTTCAATGGACTCTACCCGTGGATGCATGGAGACCTCATAATGGCACATCGTATACTGGGCGCTTCAAGTCACGTATGCTGCTATCTGTTGAAACTCGACCCGAACATCATTCTAAGAGGCAGTAGCTTGCAATCAAGTTAAGAATGCAAGTATGTCTATTGTCAACCAAGTAACTTCTCGCTTCGGATCTACTAACCTTGGGATACCGTTCCAAACCCAGTTGTTCGTGTCCTCACTTTATCCATTTCTAAAAGAGCGTTTACGTATCGCACTCAGCTCCCTGCACTTTGTCACATGAACAGATGCTCTGGAATCTATTCCGGCCAACTAGCTTATTGGAATTATAATCCACACTGACGCAAATAGTTCGGTGAAGGCGAGTGAGCAATCCAACTGTCCTTAACCTCCGGTGTCAGCCATGTTTCTGCGTCCCACTATGACTCTACACGAGAACCATCCTATTTCAATAATCTCGCTACTAAAATGCCCCTGTCCTGCTGTTTACACTATTTCCTCTAACCAACTTGTGCAAATACCTTTTTACCCGTCAAAAAAAACATTGTGTTATTGATGTTTGGCAACAGCCCCTCTGGTATCTCATTGACGAACCCGTCGAACCCGAATTTCCTTCAGTGGATTAATCACGGGCTGCAAATCCGTTGTCTTGGTTTATGCCGTTCACCTTTATTACACGTGGTCTGTTGAAATTCTGAGGTGGTAAGGCCATGACTTGGCAAAGCTTATGGGTACCTCGAAATCCTGAACTGTGTTGATGCATGTGGTCTTCTTGGGTGGGGTCCTCGAGATCGGTCCAATCAGTGGCTAGATGCCCTAATTACTGATCCACAATTACTTCTTTTGATTACCTTGTTCTGTTTTAGCAGCGTGTATCAAGAGGGCTCGCACCTGGACACAAATATTCACATAATGTTGATCACTACCGAGGCGACTAAGCTTTCTCTTTCGGAGGTCGTTGGCCATCCAGTAACGAAACAGTGCACTTTGCGGTCAAGTTTCATTATTAACCCAGCTGACTGGTGTTCGATGCCAATTGATCCAGGGCCATTTGCAAATGACAGAACAACTGCAACCTAAGGAAATAATCGACCATATTTCCGTTTTCACGATCGCCACCTTCCAACTTCTCTGCATCCAATGTACCCAGGACGAACGCACTAAACATAACTCTCAAGGAAAATCTGATTCGAATCTGTGTAGGCGTTACTTTTATTGTTCCGGAGTATTTCTGGATCCATCGGTTATTACTTACCTTATTGTCACCAACTTTTCGACTCCCTAGATTTACCCCTTACTTATTCACTACCATAATTACAGTAAATCTTCTTACGTTGACTATCTCTGAGTTGGTCGTTGCTTGAATGTTCACCATGCAACTCTTACGGGTCCAACTTTCTATATGTTGATCACTTTGACCCAGTCCATTGCATAGTCAACTTACGGAGGTTCTACTATAACTGTTTCCTTCATCTGGATATTTTTACTTCTCTTTGGAAACTGACCTTCTTGCGAACGTTGATCTAAGCAATCTTGAAAAACAATGAACGACACTCCTTTATCTTCAATTTGCTTAGCGCATTAGTTAGCTATTATTGAAGCGAAACAACGGTATCAGGCTTTTTCTCCAAGCATTTGGATCAGGTTCAACGAATTACCTCCTCAAGATCTCCATTGTCTTCAGACCTCATGGCAAAAATTTGGGTCCTTTGTTTACGGAGATACGGACAACCGCTTCATTTGACTAAAGTATGAGATCACAACCCATATAGCAAAATCTTAACGCGTTTTTCCCAATGTCCGCCACCTATGGCGCCTATGCGACATCACTCTCGCCCTGAATGGTAGGTTTTGCAACGCACCTGTGTCTGGCGCTTTTCCAGGTAGCCAAAGGCTGCTGACTCAGGGTGACTGTGCTGAACTATATCTAATCATACTAACCTCCCACTACTCATTAGTAATATAAAATCTGTCCGTATAGCTACTAAGTCCTTGCGTCGTACCAAGGAGCTCTGCGGAAAATCCCAGCTCTTGGGGCTAGCTGCTGTCCTCTGCACATCTCGTAACTGGCATGGCAGTAGAAGATGAGTCGGACTATATCACAGTCAACCCATGGCAAAGTGGCACTAGCTGTTGACATCCGGAAGTCATGGGGCTGAACCCGGCAGGGGTCCGCCGCGTGGTCGTGCTGACTCGACGCTCTTCTGTTTTTGAATCGACCACTCACAATTCTCAGAGCAACTTACTGTGCTTACACTTGTCCAACTCGGATTTATCAGCGCTATCCAGCGGATCTACCGTTGCAGGATTGTCTAGCACACGCCATCGTTGCACACGTTATTGTAATTTCAACGGGATTTCCACAGCTATCCAGTCGCGCTTCAACCCTTATTTTCCAGTGCATACCATCATTTGTAACCTCATTCGATGTGGTGCTGCGCACGTGACTCACGCCTCGGCAATGTCTCGCAACACGGTAACAAGGAATGCCATGTGTACACGGTCTACACTGCCGCAGACAAAAGAGTTTGAGATTCGAAATCGTGCTCTAAGACTATTCGAACTGGAGTAAAATGTAGTAGGTGCAATAAGAACTACCATCCCAGGTGTGTAAATTTAGGTGTAGCGAAAATAAAAGAACTACATTGCACACCGGACTCCATTTGGTTTTGTACTGCTTGTATGGTCAACCCACTCGTAAGGTGCGTCGGGACTAGCAGCCAGGGTCTGTCAACCTCGGCAACCCTAACTTTGCAGAGAGTGCTTTCTCCCGGGGATGTATCTGTCTCACATGACACTATTGCATTCGGCTTTACATAAAACTGCCGAAAGTCTGACAACTTATGCATCCGTCGTCGCTACATGCAAACCCAAGACAATGCTAGCGGGAACATCTGCAACTACTCCAATGAGTGTTAGAGATGACACGAATACCATTGCGCCTCTGAGAAAACCGCCCACCACGCCGTCAGTAAAAGGAGGGATTATCTTATCCAAAATTACGAACTCTAAGAAGACGCAGAAATTGATGAATATGCTCCAACATGCATGGGTCAAAGGCAACTTATTAAAGACTAGTTACTGGATGACTTGAAACAAGGGGAATATGCCAAGCTATGGGAATGGAGGCCAAACAGAGTAGCTTGTGTCGTATCGTCTGCCACCCAAATTCTGTTCACTATGGCGAGCCAAGGCTACTTCAGGTGAAATTACAGTCTGGTGACGAAGCGGAGACCGCGATCTTGTCAGCTCGCCGTCCTCGTGATTCTTCACACGGCGTCCTTACATTCCCTGTTACCCCTTGGAGTGATCGTCGGCAAAGGAAGCAAAACCCAGGAGAATACCGCTAGCAGAACGACGTCCATGGTGCCCCCGAAATCCAGTTATCCGACGAGTCTCAGACCCAAGCTCATGACTTGGAAGAATGGCGGTACCTCCGTGAGGCTCTCTATCCATGGCGTGATTGCCAACTCAACGTTAGGGTTGCCCGTATCATCCAACTATAAAGGAAGTGGTCCAAGCGTGTTGCAAATCATGTTCTACTCCAAACAAGTGGTTGAAAGTGTGCTCCGAAGTTGGCACAAGTTACGCATCAAGCTGCCATCAGAGATACATCTGAAGACGGTCGAAGCCAGACCACTATTGGACGCGGTAACACAAAACCAGCGAGAATTTGTCGCCAGACCCGCTGTCTGCATCTTCGAACATGAGTGCAGTGAAATTCCCCAGTCGTCCGAAGAGGAAGGAACAGACAATCCGTTGCAAATCGCTTCTAAAGGACCAGGTGGTAGATGCTGTATGCAACAGACCGAAACCGCCACGGGATGTTGGCAAGAAATATATCCAAGAAACGACTGTCAGTCTACCCCACAAGGGTCGGCTTGAATTCTCGGGAAACCTATGTATAGCAAATGCGCGAAGAATATTCTTTTCGATAATTCTAATCGGGCGTGTACAATTATGAAGCAAAATTTTGGAGAGAATAAAGCCCGTAGAGGCTTGTACAGAGAGCAACCAACTCATTAACTGGGCAGTATGAAAACTAAATCAATGGTTTGATCAATCAGACTGTCGCATTAGGAAGCAGGTGATCAAGGCAGGTCATATGTCACGTTCAAGGCCAAGGTAATTTCAGAGCCTGTAGTAGTGTGCGCTGTTTGCACAGCTCTGGTTTTAAAACCTTGCTTGCAATGGCTTCAGAAATGCTTAACAAATGTTTCTTAAGCTGTTTTGCGTAGCGTTTAGGGATAGTATAAACGACTTGAAACGACTGGTTCATCTGGACTTGATGTCCAGTGTCGACCAAGTGTTGTAAAACGGAACTGTTGATGGATTTTACCGTGCTTTTTCGTAGTGACGCAGGACAATGTTCAGCGATTCTTTTGGACAAACACCTGGTCGTATGTCCAAGATACCTAGCACCACAGGTGCAGGTGAACTGGTATAAGACAAACGATTCGGGCTGAACCGGGTTTATCCTTTAAGCGCTGAAGAATCATTGGTCTTGTTTCGGCAAGTAGTTTTAGATTGGCGGCTGGAAATGTCTTGGTCACTGCGGTCGAGATTTTTCTATTCAACAGTTCGAACACGACATCACCTTTAAAGGGAACTGTAAGGAATACATCCTTTTGGGCACTGCAGCGACACATTTGACAGCCTCAAGCTGTTTGGAGTGCTTTTTGATGAAAAGTACGGGGTATCCATTTTCTTGCAGCATGTTAACGAAGAGCTTGGTTTCGCTTTCCAGCGCCTCTGGACTGCAGATTGCTCTGGCAGGATGGTATAAGCAACGGACTAAATTCCTCTTGTATCTCAGCGGTACAAAGCTAAGAAAGTGAGTGTATTGACCTGCCCACGTCACTTTGCGAAAAGCACTCCTTTTGATCGTCACGTTTTCATGCCGATGCAATAGAACGTCTACGAACGCCAAACAGCCATCTTGTTCAACTTCACTGGTAAATTTTAATGATGGATGCACTCTGTTAAACTGATCTAGTAGGGCTAGATAATCGGTGGAAGAGTCACAGACAATGAAAGTGTCTTCCATGTAACGGTAGTATAAATCAAATGAAGATATAAGGGTGTTCCGGTCTCCACGTTCAAGTTTTGAAAGGAAGATGTCGGCCAAAAGGAGGCCTAGAACCCATTGCGACTCCATCTATCTGTCTGTAATAGATTCCATTAAACAGAAATTGTACGTTGAAGGTGCTTCCTAATGCGACAGTCTGATTGATCAAACCATTGATTTAGTTTTCATACTGCCCAGTTAATGAGTTGGTTGCTCTCTGTACAAGCCTCTACGGGCTTTATTCTCTCCAAAATTTTGCTTCATAATTGTACACGCCCGATGAGAATTATCGAAAAGAATATTCTTCGCGCATTTGCTTACTTCTGACTCAAATGGGGATAATTTATGAAACCTATGTATGTTCAACTACGCTCCTGGCATCCGTTGCTCTCAGTTGTGTGTATACAAACATCCAAGGGCTTCTCAGTAAATTGGCAGAACTTCGATCTCATCAAACCTCACCGTGTTGGGACCTTAGCATGGTAACCGAGACATGGCTGAACGACGATTGCCGACGCCGAGATCGCGCTACGTGGTATGTCACTCCTGCGCAACGACCGACCCACAAACGGAGGTGGTGTAATTCCCTACTACCGTCCCGACCTCATCAAGCGCGTAACTGACCCTGGGATTCAAACTGTGGACGCCCTATGATGCTGCCTACACCTAAGGCTGGACGATAGATGCCCGTTGGCCATTATATACGGCCCACCAATGTCCACTTTAGAGATGGATCAGACCCTATCTTCCGCTATGAAGAATCTATTGGAACGAACTTACAGCCATGTTTTCCTGTTAGGGGACTTCAGTCTGCACGGCCTTGAGACTCCGGGCACTCTGGGTGAACAATTTAAGGCGGATCTGCATGAGCTTATCGTTGGTTCACCGCTGTACAACCACGTCACTTCTCTAAAGCGTTTCAGGGCAGAAAACATACCGGCCATCTTGGACCTAGTTTTGCCAGCGAAACTCATGATCGACGTGCACTCCTTTGGGCCACAGCGATCACGCGACATTAGTATTCCATTACTTGTGCTATACGGATTATCATAAAGAAAGCAATGATGGATCTTACGTCATAACCAACTATGGTAAGCTGTCCGAACTCATTAGTGCGACAAGCTGGTCTTTCCAAGCTGAATGGTCCCCTGAAGTGGCCTGCTGAGAATTCTTCAACAGATTCAACAAGCTCGTGGCAAGCACATCTGAAACCAAAATCCACCGACGCACACAGATGAGTTTGTTCCTAAGGACCAGGACCCGGAAATGCATGGCATTGAGGGACTTGGCATGACTCGCCCACATGGCCTCCGAGCGAGGATACTTGGCACGTCTATGCAACACAGAGCAACCACTGTGTCAAACTTGTCCGGGAGGATAAAGTAAAGAACCGACAAGACATTGTGGTAAAGTTTTGCTCTAACCCACAGCTGCTATACAGATACATAAACAAAGTTCGCCGCGTTAAGCGCGGAATTCCTGCTCTGCACACAGCATGCGGGTTAGCACAAACGGCACAAGAGGCGGCCATCATTCTTGGACAACAATTTGGTCGTATCTTCCAGTGTGCAATCATCCTACCCCATGTCTACGCAGCTCATATCGCCATCAGGCCTTAACCACAAATCTTTCACAACCGCAGCTGCATTGAAGCGGCTGATATCCTTGCGCGAATACAGCTCCCCGGGTGCGGACGGCATTCGCCCGAAGGCGTTGAAAGTTGCCGCCATGAGTTTAGCTGAACAGTTAGTAACAATCTTACAGCGATTTCTTAATGAGGTGCACTTCCCCAAGATTTGGAAGCACGGGATCATCACTCCAATCTACGAAAGTGGTAGTCGTGAATGACCAGTGAATTATCGTCCGATTACACTTCTTCCGGGGATCTCCAACATCATGGAGTCCATTGTAGCTGAGGCGCTCATGGAGTACCTGGAGAATAACAAGATTCTCGTTCCAGAGCATAACAAATTCCGCCAAAATCGCTTCTGCACCACTAATTTCGTAATAGCTCATGTAAGCTGGACGGGAGCTGTGGATGCCGATGTAGGAGTGGATGAAGTCTACCTGGACTTCTCAAAGGCATTCAACCACCTGGACCATCGCATTCTACTGCACAAACTTTCGACCATCGGTGCCTTCGCAGTTTGGCTTACATCAGGTGGGAACACCGCGTGAGCAACGAGCATGTTCGACGCCTTGTTTACGGCACAGGAAAAGGTGATAAACCGCTCAGCACCGTTATTTCACGCACCAGACTCCAATGGCTGAGCCACGTGTTACGCATGCCAGCCCACCGACTTCCGCGACGTTCGTTGTTTGCGCGCCGGGGGTGTGGATGGAAGAAGAGGAGGGGTGGCCAAGCGATGACTTGGTCGAGAGGAATGAAGACCCTCACTTCGGAGCTGGCCTCGGTTGGAGCTTCACGGCTCCCTGGTTGTGGTCCGAAAGACGATGAACACGTTTGGCTGGATACATTTGCTGCTTTGGTTAGGAGCCGACCTCAGTGGCGTTCGTGCTGTGAGTTTCTTTGTCCCTCCCCATCCATTTTAGCCTCCACTTCATCTGTCATCTCACTTCGTAGTGTACTATAACTTTACATAATAATTTTTCTTGTTGCCTAGTAGTCAGCTGATAGCTTTCCGGAACGATGCCCATCCGTTGCTGGCAGCTCTGCTGGCATGTAACTGTTGTATTTATTTTCTTTTTTATCTTATGTATTGCGGCACAGTTGCTGAGGTGATTTACATCTCTAGCTAACGTGTATAATGATGATGATGGCTGCACAAACTTCAGAATTATGATATCGGCGATCCCGTTCTAGGATGGTTAGGCGACTTTCTCGTTCAACGTCACCTGAATATGAGGTTTCGCAGCACCCTGTCGGAACCAATCGAAGTTCAGTGCTGCGTACCTCAGGGTTCGGTACTCGGGCCACTCGTGTTCCTGGTTTTCATAAATGATCTTGCAACTGTGCTGTCTTCAAACTACCAGCTATTTACAGATAATCTGAGGATATGATGTAATATCGCCTCAGTGGATGATCACACAGCCCTACAGGATGACTTGGACTAAGTGTACACATGGTCCATCGAAAACATGCTGCATTTCAACACCACAAAGGGCAAAAATCCGAGCATACGCCATCAGAGTAGTGACAACTAGCGCCTAGGAGCAGAAATTCCACAGCAAGCTTCTCATGAATGCAATCTTGCCATGCTTCTGCAAGAGGACCTTGGGTGTTTAAAGCAGACTGAAAAGGCCTCCAAGAAAGTAAACCAACACTTTGGCCTTCTTCGTAGAGCGTTCGGGATGTTTGACGCCTCAATCTTTTCGAAAACGCTTAGCGCGTACGTGAAGCCGCACACGGAATACGCTATCCAAGCGTGGCAACTTTGGCAAAAGTACCACCTCACCACGCTCGATATCGCACAACGCAGGACGATAAAGAACCTTGGAGGTTTTTTCCGCCTTCCCTACCAACTCAGGTTAAAAACTCTCAAAATATACAGCGGCCGTTACCGGCGTCTAAGGAGCGATCTAATACTGGTCTATCCGATCCTGAGAAAACTCAGCCACACATGCTATTCTCTTTTGAAACAGTTAAAACACATCTCTAAAGGTTCATCAGTTTAAGCTGATCACGCAATACAGCCGACTGGAATGTCGACGAAACTTTCTCCCTCCGAGTGTGACAGCCTTGGAACACCCTCCCGGAACATGTTGTTAATGCTCCTAGTTTATCCCCTTTCAAAAATCGCCTTAACGATACTCTGACACGCACTACGTGATATAGCCTGTGCCACTCCAAACCGATTGGTGAGTCATGTATTTCACACGTTCTTTTCGATTTTTGCCCTCACCATCCCACGTGACATGTCAATCCTTTGCTTTTATACTCGTCATAAACCATTGCACCGAGGAGACTCAGCATATCGAAACAGCGCTATCTGGTGCTTTTCCAGACTAGCCAAATCCTGTTGACGGAGAGTGGGCCGTGATGAACTATCTCTAAGCATATCAACACCCCACTACTTGGTAGACGACCGGTTAATGTATTTATGGTGATGGACAACGTTTCGCTTTTGACACAAAAGCTTCATCAGGCCTGATGAGACCGGTCGTCTACCAAGTTTTCTGAAATGATGACTTCTCGATCGGTTTCAAATATGTTCCAAGATATTGAGTACAGATACGGACCTCGTGTTCGCAAATTGGCGAGTGAATTTGTGCGCCTAGCAGGCATCGAAGCCAATTGGGAAAATCATCGGATTTTTAACATCAGGTGTCTCAAGAACAACATTATTCCAAAATCCTTGACAGTTAAACCTCCGGATTCTTCGTACACCTCGGCAAGAATGGCACTCAGAGCAGGCAAAGGATTTCTGGGACAAAGAATCTACCTAACAACTAGATATCTGGGTGAAATCCGCATCCATGCGAGTCAGCTGCGCTTGGATTTACAGCCTACGGTGGCACAGACTGATTATGACAGACTTTGCAATAAAGCCTCCGAAGTTAAGGCAGCAAGAGGACGGGAGTCGAAGGAAAGTCAAATACGTAAGTTTGAACACTTGATGGCTGCACATAATAAGGTCGATAGTCGTACTGATAAGCATGTATCTTATAGCAACTATTGAAGAGTTGTTAGCATGTCAGATAATGTGTTAAGTATAACGGAGCGTAGAGTTTTAGAAAACGATCTGAATTTTACTATCAGTAAATCTAAACTAAGGGCAGAAGATGTAATTCCTGGAGTTGAGCCGGTTATGACTAGATTACCACTTGAAAGGAAGAGGACATCTGCCCCCAATTAGCAAATATAATTAGATTTCAACAGCCGGTAGAATAGAAACATGCTCCAGCTTAACACATAGCGTTAAGGACCATGAAAGAGGATACTAGTATTATCATTACAAGAGCGGATAAAGGTAAAGTAACAGTGGTGATGCACAAAACAGATTATTTAGAAAACATGAAGGAGCATTTGACCACGGGACCATACAAAGAGGTTGAGCAGAAATCCATTGCATCGGTAATGAATAAGAAGAAATCAGATGTCGCTAGTTACCTAAGGACCGTGAAGGACAGCATTTATCCGAAGTCGGCTATTGCACCTAGAATTTACGGTCTCCCAAAGATACACAAGCCCAAAGTCCCCTTGCGACCTAAAGTGGATGGCATAGACTCCCCCACATATGAACTCGCGAGATATCTGGCGAGCCTGTGCAACCCCTAACAGGGAGAACGAACACATTTGTAAAAAATTCTTATGAGGCCTGATGAAGCTTTTGTGTCAAAAGCGAAATGTTGTCCATCACCATAAATACATTAACCGGTCGTCTACCAAGTTTTCTGAAATGATGACTTCCCGATCGGTTCCAAATATGTTCCAAGATATTGAAAACCCCACTACTCTTCAGTAATTCCTATTCCGTCCGCCACTAACACTTTGGTGGCTAACCAGCTTATACTGTTGCATTCAGATGAAGCATTTGACTGAAATTTAACGGGTGGAGCCGTGATCCCATTGGACGAGAAAATCAAGATGTTTTTGAATTTAATCCGTCCTTATCTACAGCGACGCCCCTGCAGCCGAAGTGCGTATGGTTTGGTGAGATAGGAAGGGCCCTAATTAGAATCGCTATTTGCACATTCTGGTTATTGATGAGAACGCTCCTTTGGACTGTGTCTCGCACTGTCGTTGAATATACCGCCTATTTATTTATGTGAATGAGTTTTGGTGGTCAATTTGAGGTACACTAACAGCGATTTAATCTCAGCTTTGCCAGGCATTGCTAGTGAGAACGGGACATGTCACAGAGGGTATCACCTTGTCCAGTCACGCTTGTGGGCTTATGACTGTGGCAAATCCTATCGCTCACGTCACCGTTACGCTATTGCGGGCCCACGACGAGCACAGAAATTGTAACACCCTCAAACCCTTCCAACTATTGTGCAACTAAGAGATATCAGAGGAATACTACAAAATTTTGTATCGCGAAAATCTGAAAAGAATAAAATGACAAATATCACATTAGCTAACAAAAGGCATAAAAGGTTCGCATCTGATCAAATTGCAGGAAGTCCTGAGTGAAAGATTGGATTGTGTATCGTCGTACTACTCATTAGTACGCAGTTGTGTGACGACAAATTAGTGGAGAACCGCACTTTTGCAAAACGGCTAAACCGCAGACTCGGTCGCATACTTTAGACAGTAGCTTCCAAGCCCATTCCGTCGTCGAGTTCTGTCGGAGTGTCGCTTGTTTTGAGTCAAGGAATCAGGTCTCAGAGACCGGGCAGCGGGAGCGTATTCCTGTTGGTCTGGATTTACTCGACGAGGTCGATACAGGTTGTGTGTGTTCGTCTGTCTCTCAGGTGGTTCCGACGGAGCATCTCTTGAGTGAAAGCGCTGTGGTCTATCATATATGTGGTCTGTTTCCTGTATTTTCGAGCCTGAGGTTTTGACTGTAGGATTTCTGCTGAAAAGAGGATGCGGTATTAGCACATGAACCACAGACATTACACACTAGAGACAGGTATGTACTATGGTACTATGAATGTTGCTCACATTTCCAGAGTTCCTTATTGAGATTCGCATCTTGGGACCCTCTCAAGTCAACAGCCCTCTGCGCCCGGCACACTGGGAACAGCGTATGACTGGTGACTGTGTTAAGGAAACTCTTGGGTTGTGTGCATGTGTGTTGTGTGCCTGTGAGACTTCCTTGACTCTACAAGACGCTGTCTTGGTCAGTGAGTTAGACGCGGACGCTTGTTGACTTCCGTGTGCGTAGCGAAGCGTACTGTGGCATGATGGTTTATTAACGTACTTTGTGTTTCAGTGTACACCATTCGGCCTAGCTCTATGGGACTTAGACTGAACTTCCTTCAAGACTGAAGTGACTCAACCTCACCGAAAATGTCGTTTGAGTTCACTAATCAATGTGGTTGAATCACGTAGATCAACCAGATTACTGAGGAGAAAGCGTTAAGAATTCGTAGGCCTAGTATTAGAGTGCAAAGTCTAGCTTGCCCGCGAAGATGGAATACCATGAGATTATTACTAATTCGGTAGATTCTGTAGTCCGACTAGTATGACTACTGTGATGAGATGTGATCATAGCGTAATGATATTAACGGAGTGACCAAAGTTAGGAGATTACTCGGCATACCTTGTTTATAACAATTCCTCGCTATCGAATTTCATTTTTGCTATCATCCGTTTTTTGACATTTTTTCAAGCACGTCCTCTTTAATTTACTTGGCATCCACACGGCATTCTTTATCTCATGTTCCCGTTTCAGTAGTAGTAGTAGTCGTAGTAGTAGTTTTGCCTCCGATTTGGTTTGGCAATTTTGCTCCTACAGCTATCTGAACCCACTGTAAGTGAAACAGTATTCTCATGTATACAATATACTGTGTCTGCTCATTTTCCGTATTCTCATTGCGGTGCTGGCAGTTGGTGGGATGCAGCATCTACTTTTAATGACAAGACAATTATTAGTGTCCACCTTTGGCATCAAATACATGAGCTGCAACTACTTGGGAATTTCTGAACTTCTTTGTTGATTGACAGAAAAGTGTTATCTGGACTTTGTCTAGTCTGATCATTAACCTGTTTGCTTCAGAATTGAAGCGCGTCATTGGAGCTGTTTTGAGCCTTTGTAGAGCACTCCGGGGGTAGTGCTTTTCGGTTCACCTGCAGTCGCGAATTTGCTGCCGCCTTTTCTCAACATTGATCAGTTGTTATCCTTTGTACCCACAATTGATTTGTCAGCTTTTTACCGTTTATTTCTCTACTTAGTCTAATGACCAATAAATCGAAAACAGATGTTTGCTTTGAAATCACCGCTTGCGTTTCTCTCCGGGATTAACAATAAATGCGCATTATCATGAATATTTAACTACATACACACTAAGAGGTGAGCGTCACTTTGCGTTTAGCTGTGGTGTTCGTCCTCTGTGGCCCGAGAAACAACCACCCAGTAGAATTTTGAAACTGACTACAACTAAACTACCCATTTCATCCTGTCCTTACTGTTTCGGAATTATCATGCACGAGCATGCTTCCGGGTATCAAGCCAACAGGATCTCGGGTGGTTACCTCAGCTTTTACAGAAATGGCAACCGATTTTATGCTCGTAGCACCATAACGAAGGCATACGAAGCAAGGATAGACCTCTGTTTCCACTGAAATAAGTTCCATTGGCTGTCTTAAGGGTTTGCTATTTTGCCTGTCTATCTACCTGCATGTTTGATCAGCTTTATAAGGCTGTTTCTCTCTAGCTCTCCTAAGTGTATGTTCACATATCTGTACAACGGCTGACTGATTCACTGAACAATTATGAATTTGGAGTGGACGATATGTTACCATTATGCTATCCTGCCGAATTGCCATTTTGCGATTAAATTTAGTCTGCTAGCGAAGCGCAGTAAGACAACTCAAAGAACTGGACCAAATTGGTCGACATACAGCGGGTGGGATCCCTACGGTTTACATAGTGAACGTTCAAGCAATGAACGAAACCCGGTCAACTTAAAGTGGTGATCAACTTCGAATGTTTTACCGTATGTGCTCCAAATATGGGGAACTTTATCAGTCGCTGTATGAATTCACGAATCGCATTGTCTCACTCAGATAGCGTGAGGTGACAGTTGTCTCTCAACAATACCTGTCAGCCAACTTTAGGTATCCTAATCGGCACACTGGCTGATTGCCGTTGGCTGTGCTCGAGATCAGCCCAGCTACCTAGAGCTCCTGAGTAGTGGGTCGATAGACGAAGCGGAACGGTGAAAGCTTTGAGCAAAATGCCAAGCTCATTTGTGCAACTGACCCATTTTCTGCTGGCGTTTCCTAAAACACACTACTTTAAATGTGCCTTAACAATATGTAATTAAGGTAACATTTAGTATTTGTTTGGTTAAACTTTCAGGAAATTTAACTTCCTTTTGGCCAGTCCAAGTGTGTGCTAACTCAATCCTTAAAACCTGTTGGTAAATGCCTTTTAAAAAGTACATCAGCAGCAAATGAGAACCCATTTGTAGGACTCCTGTTCGCCTATTTTTTGTGAAAAGGTAATGCAACTGCTAGAGAAACGGGGAATTCGGGCACGCTTATGCTAAGGTTCGTAACTACCAGTGTTCTTTCCGTTCGGCTTAGTGCTTACTATTCGTTTTAATGCATCCTCTTGTAAATCCCGATGACTCCTAAGTGTTGTTCTTTCTGATACTTGCGGCTATCCCCTGAGGTCAACGACATCGCTCACCTCTACTTCGCTTCATCTGATCGCAGCTTAACTTGGCGACTTTTATTGGTTTTGCTCCATCGATATTCTAAGTGCCCTGGTCGGCCACGAATGCTGCACATCTGCCAGCCTTGTGCCACATATAAACGATAAATCTTTGAGGCAGTGTTCGGTTCCTGTTCACATCGTTGTTCTCACTACCAGAATTCGTTGAAGCAGTAGCAAAACAATCTCAACAACACCCATAAGGTGGTGTCATTTATTTTAACTGTGCGGTTTGGCGATAGATATGACAGGTAACCAGGATCATTACCGGAGCGATTTAGGCGACTCATGTACACCGGCGATCGGTTAGTGAAAAAGCCAGTTCTATGTTTCACGAAGGTGCCTTGATTATGTGGCCGCAAAGTCAATGCAACCGGTGATACCACGCTTTTCACAAATGCTGAACCATGTTTTATGGGGAGTTGCATCTGGAATACGGGTACTGCAATCTAGAACGCAATGTTGGGATCTAGTAACACAGAAACCCCTCCATACGTTTGCTAGCTTGGATTTCCTAATGGCCGTGAACGCTATATTGCGACTACGTTCCGCAGTCTGTTTACATAAAGGTTAGCCCGAAGGTGAAAGTAATGCGTCCTTATTTGGTTTGCCAAATCTTCCCCAATTAGCTTCGTAAGTTTGTGGTGAAAAGCTCTGCTATCAACCCTCACTTCTTGACTCCCTGTTCGAGTACCTCTGCCTGAATGGTGCGGACAATGACGACCTTCTGTGAAGCGAGTTGTTGAAAGCCCGCAGTACCTTATCTTCGCTTCAGCTGAGGTCTAAGTGACCGATCGGAACGACCTTCATATCAATTGCAATCCTGCTGGAAAGTGCTTGTAGCAGTTCATCCACACAGTAGGCGGTCCAAACAAATCCGTGATGAATCTGCTAGATCTATGACACTGTTCGCCCCAAGCATAGCTTGGCGCAGTTCATTTACGTAACAAGTACTCTAAAACAGACAATCGAGAATGCAACGCCTCCCTGTCTACAACTTCATTCTTAGTAGTTTGTGGGGAAACAGCGTGTCTCCAAATCACGAAGGAAGGTACATGTTATCACCATAAGCAGTTGAAGTTCTGCTGCCAAGGTTTATAGGAATAGTGATAGCATAGAGCTAGTGCTGTCTGCTTTAGTACAGCTAAAAGTAGACCCAACGCACAGTGCTAATGGTAGAACAGAAAGGTGAAATGGATAATGTCCTCTTGAAGCAACAGGCTAGAATTGCGATGAATCAGCATGCTGTCACCACTGCTCTCTAGGTCTCGAAACGCATAACGGTACTTTGGCTAGCGTGGGTTAAGATTTGTACCACTCTATACTAAAGGGACATGGGGGTGAGACGCTCGGGGCTTAGGTGTTTACATGGGGTGCGGTAATCATCACTATGCAACGCTTATATTGGTAGCAGCCTTACTATCATAGCTAAGCATTCCGTTTGGCTTCTGGTGGTTGTTTACACAAGACGAAATTTAGCTCCTGCTGTACGACTTTTATCAAGCAACTGATCGACAGAAGAAGAAATACTGGCCTCCTGCTGCTTGAACTGCCACATCCAGATCAGGGTGGGTGCGAAGAATTACCACACATAATCTGCTTGAGGCTGATCTCGATGAATGCTCTAAACGCACTGTGACCCGTGTCGAGCAATGGGAGCAGCAATTCTCTCTTGGCTAGACTGACCCCACTTATCCTACGAGCCTCTTCAACTCAGATGGCCTTTCAGTTTGATAGTATATCTCTGACCTTCACTCTGTTGAAATTTACTTCTGGGTTAGTTGCTCCTGTGTAAACTCGAAGTCGAGTCTCCTCAACTTACTTGGCGTGGACACTAGTACAAGGTAGGGACTACAAAGACTAGAAAGCCGCAATTAGGCTTAAAATCAAGACGATAACTTATGCGGCCGAGGCGAGCATGAATGCTGTAGAAACAACTGGGACAATGAGGAAGACAGCCTCAAGGCCTAAACCAAAATCAAGCCCGACTCCAACACAAGTGAAGCTCCTCTTAGTTAAAGTTACCCAACTGGAAAAAATGAGCAATGAACGACTGATTCCAAATAAGCGGGGGTCTCAGGAGGAAACAAATTCCCTCGTGGTCACTAATAAACAATTAAGTACGCTTCCTAATCTGATAGAGAGACCTCATCTGAGAGGATTCTTGACTACCAAGCCTTTCTGAAATGAATGGTATCCCTCAAATTCGATGAAGGCCAGCATGGTATCAACATCGTCTCTGCTTTTCGCCTTGGTAGAAGACGGGATGATTTATCTCAGATTCACTCTCTAAAAACGCTTGCCATTATGATGAATAATGTTAGGCGAACTTGGCGACTCAAGGACGAAACATCGGTTGTCTTAAAGGACCTTCCCCGGAGGATCGATCTAGAATGTGGTAAGTCGACAGCGAACTGAGGATCCGAGGAGACAACGATTAAATCGATAAATATATTGCGAATCTTCGCGTTGTACAGAAAACCTAGAGCGCCCTCTGGAAGCCAATCTTTTTGCTACTCAGCTCTCAAGCTGAAACAGCGGCTTGCGAAAAACCTTTGCCAGCGTCTGCTGCTTTAAAAACAAGCTTGACAAGATTCTTCTCATTTATGAGTGTCAGTCAGACCCGCTGGCTTTCACCGAAACCTGGTTTTCTTCAGAGATTTTGGATACGGCAGTTGGCATATCAGGATATCAACTCTCATGGGTTGATCGCTCCAATGGGCGGACTGGGTTGCAGTAACTCGCTACTCGGAACTTTACCTCATGGTTCATTTTATTGGAGTTGTATGAAGCAACGATGGAGTCTTATAGACGCTGGGTGTTGAATTCATGATGGCTGGTAATTACCCATGATCGGTGTGGTCTACAGAACCTCAGGCTCCCTTTTGTTATAGTCGATGAAAACTAATGCTAGAGACAAACTGACTGCTCGCGGGCGACTCCAGTGCATTCGGTATCGACTTGAACCTTTTTCATTCTGATCTTTCCCAAGATACCTTCCAGGCGAACCTCCTCGAAGTTATTCCTGAATGCAATCTGAATCATCATGTCTCAATGAGGTGGAAAACACCTCAGCTACTGTGCCGCAATACATAAGAAAAGATGTAAAACATACGACAAGTGCACGTCAGCTGAGCAACCAGGAACGGATGCGCATCGTTCCGGAAAGCTACCAGCCGGATACTATGAAGCAAAAACATTATATTATGCAAAATTTATATTATGCCAAAAAATGAGATCGCGGTTGGAGGGGTGGGACAGAGAAGCTCACAACACCAACGCCACTGAGGTCGGCTCCTAGCTATGTCAGTAAGCGTATCTAGCCAAATGTGTTCATCGGCTTTCGGGCTCCAACCGAGTCCAAATTCGAAGTAAGGGCCTTCGTTGCTCTCGAATAAGTCCTCGCTGGACTACCCTTCCTCTGCTTTTATCCACACTCACGGCGCGCAAACAACACACATCGCGGGAGTCGCTGGACTGGCATGCGCAACACGTAGCCCAGCCATCGGTGCCTGGCACGTGAAATAACGGTGCTGAAGGGTTCAATTCCTCTTCCTGTGCCATGAGCAAGGCGTGGGACACAATCGTTGCTCACGCGGTGTTCCTGTCAGATGTGAGCCAAACAGCGAAGGTACCTGTGGTCAAACGTAACTAGCCTCCTTATGTCTGCCGATCTAATCGGTTAGATATCCCAGCCGTAAAGGAGAGTTGAACGCACGACTACAGTGTACACTACACCCTTCATCCACTTACACTTTGTCACTTATTACTACGTCTCCATCTTACACTTGGAGTTTATCATGGATTTATTTGATGTTAACTGTGAGTGTTACGAATCTGTGCGGATTGCAGGACTACAGCGGAGCAAACGATAAGCACTTATTTTCATATTTAAAGTACTAACTGTTTTACTTTCATTATTATCATTATTGTTATGTCCATATCCCCACCAACTATCCAACGGGACTTGGAAAGCAACTCTTCTTAACCGGTATAAATTCATTGTTCATTCTGTCGCGCCGGCGCCATAGGTGGCGAAAGTTAGCAAAGACTCCTCGAGCTTCTGCTATACGGTTTTTGATCTCGTCCAATCCAAAGGGCGCTGATACAACTTCCCACGTGGTTGAATTTTGTACGACTTCTACCTAATCCCCACCAAGGGTCAGCGCAGGGGCCGGTCCCTGTCAATGCTGGAGGAAAGCTTTGCACTTCGAGAGTACAAAGCAAAGCCCGAAGCGGCTGACAGTCGGTACTAATCTGTCCAGTGCTGCTTGGCACGTTTGGGAGCTGTCACAGATAAGGGCAATATCCTCATCATTTCCAAGTCAAGAAGTCGTTCGTCTGGTAGCAGCTCCACACATTCTAAGTCATATTCAGTGAACGTGATCTCCATGATTTCCTCAATAGCGAAGTTGAAGAGGAAAGTTGACAGCGGGCATGTTAGTCTCACACCACTAGAGATATTGAAGGTTGACGACAGCTTGCTGTAAGCCATCATACTGCCTGAGCTACGCGGGTCTAACAGTCGGCTAATGTTTACATATTTATCGTTACACTTTTCCTTAGTAGACAGTCCCAAAGGGCATCTGGATCAACCGCATCGAAAGCACCTTTGATATCGAGGGACACGACAACGGTTGACCGCCGACATATGTGACAGTGCTCCCACAACTGACGCAGAGTGAACATGTGATCGATGCAGTGACGACCTCGAGGAAAACCAGCTTGCTCCTCACGAATCCGGCCTCCACGAGTGCGTCAGTCCGTGAAGGATGACAGAGGCAAACAGTTTAGAGGCAATGGGAATCAGACTGATTCCTCTATGATTGTCCCATTCCGAACACGAGCTTCCTTTGCAGATATGAACAATCACGGAACGACTTCTGTCGGTTAAGACAGTTTCCTGCTCCCACAATTTTACTAGTAACTTGTGTGAATCCTCCACAACATCAGGTCTTCCGAATGTGAAGAGGGCTGGAGAAAGATCATCTGGTCCCGCGAGTTTATCTAACCTCAGCAGTCTGATCTCACGTTCGACATCTGAGAGAGAGGGCGGATCCGAATGGACAGCCCAGCGAGCAGGGAGATCAGTGGCCGGCGAGAAATCTAACAATTCCGACCGATTAAATTGCATTTCAACTTGCTTAGCCCAATGCTCCAAGCGTTTTGACAAGTTGTGGATAGTCTGTCCACTCTCGTAACGTATTGCCTCACTAACACCAGATCTCCTGCTGCCCGTTTCCCGAATCTGACGGAATAAGTTCTGAAGGTTACATAGGGCCGCAGCCACCTCCATCTCTACCGCACGATTAGACCACCAACATTCTCGATCTCTCTATGTTAACACGGAGTTTTACCCGGATGCTTTTTCGAGTCTCTTCGTGTTCGCTTCCAACCGGAATGTATCGGCATGCTTCCATAATTTCCAGAGACCGCGAAAAGACTTAATGTCCATGTTGGCATATAGATTTACCATATGAAGAGTTGCCTGCTGCCAGTAAAATCTGCTGAACATGCGACCGGTGGTCTTTAACTGTATTCACTAAGCGCTTACTCAACCTGTAAGTCAGTGTACTTCGACATGCATTCAGAACATCTGGCTTCGCCACTTGACTGGTGTCTATGCGCTCACAGGGTCCTCGAGGGCGGCCATCAAAATGCACCCGTAGAGCAGCACCTACAAGTGCATGATCAGTGTCCACACATGTGCTCCAAATTGAGTGACAGTTTGGACGCAGCTTCTCCAGCGATAATTGATCGCAATATGCTCGATTTGCGTCCATGGCTGGTTCGACGCTGGTGGGCGCCATGGCACCTTCCGACAGGTTCTGCGTCGGCAGTTAGTGCTCGCAAGAAATAAGCTTGTCTCTTCACACAAATGAAGTAACCTGACAGCTGGGCGATAAAGCTGATTGCCAACGCTCGCGCGTTTGCCACCAATCGTGCTTGGGAAAGAACCCTGCGAGCGTGTTACCAGGGCTCAGCCGAAAGCTGATGAACTCGCGCGTCAGACATCACGTGTGCTGCCATGCACCGGGTAGGCGGACGAAGACTGGAGTGCCCGAGCAAGACGGTGAACTGGACAGATGGAGCGGACAAGCATGTGTGGAGCGTGGGCTTACAGCCAAATCCGCCTGGTGATACCGACATATAAATATGAGCGTTCTCTGCCCTAATAGAACTCTGGTCTGCTGAGTCTTCCTTCCGGTAGGGTTTGCCAAGGCGGCAAACAGAGCATTATAAGGGCGCAGATTTAGCAGCAGGTGTGAATAAACCGGTCGATTGCGGGCGCAGCGTCATAACATAACTGCTCACTGTTATTGTCGTGTAGCGCCCTCCGAGAGTCAAAAGAAAGTCTGGGCAACGATCAGAGTCTGTTGTTTAAGAGTCAGGGCATCGTTTTATACTGTACAGAAAACGCGAATGGTTGTCTGCCGACATTGGCCGCAGCGACTTCGTATTACATTGCGTTCATTGGTCCAACTCACAGCTTTTC
>OX104064.1:231532668-231625548 GCA_944474145.2 Dicrocoelium dendriticum | reverse complement strand
AACCGAAATCCACTCCGGAAAGGGACAACAGACTTATCTCCGCTTTTCGCTCCGTGCTTAATCAGAAGTACAGCCACATCCTCGTTGCAGGAGATTTCAACACCCATGACTTGGAAAATCCAGCATCCGAGACAGAGGTGTTCAAGGCATATTTGCAAGAGCTACTCTCTAGCACCTTCTTGTATAACCACGTCACCGTTCCAACCAGGTTCAGAACAGGAAACAACCCATCGATATTAGATCTAGTGCTCACTAACGAAGAGCTCATGGTCGATGGACTAAAGGTGTGCAGTCCTTTGGGCCGTAGCGATCACGTGACTTTGCAGTTCGATTACATCTGCTACGCCAAATATCCAGCTGCGGAGCTCGAAACGAGGCAATCTGTTATCCGTTACCACGTTCTGTCTGCCTTAGTTGAGAATACCAGTTGGACGTTTCTAGCTAACTGCACCCCAGAACTAGCCTGGGAGACATTTGCGAACACCATCACGTCACTAGTCATAGAAGCCTCAACACCAAAAGTTTCCCAACATCCCCGCACAGCGAAATCATTCTTGCGAAGCCGGACGCGAAAATGCATGACTCTAAGGGATCGGGCATGGCGCACGTATAAAAGCAACCCCAGCGCAGAAAACTGGACGGAATACGTTTCGCATCGCAACTACTGTGTGCTTTTGGTTCGCGAAGACAAGAGAACGCATCAGCAGGAGCTAGCCAAACGATTCTGTTCGAACAAAAAGCTTCTTTACAAACATGTGAATGGACTTCGCAAGGTGCAACGGGGAATCCCACCACTTAATACGACCAATGGGTATACACATACTGCGAAGGAGGCGGCCAACGCATTACGGG
The DNA here is from genome assembly GCA_944474145.2 of Dicrocoelium dendriticum. NCBI lineage: Eukaryota > Metazoa > Platyhelminthes > Trematoda > Plagiorchiida > Dicrocoeliidae > Dicrocoelium > Dicrocoelium dendriticum. Next base: position 231,624,696 of record OX104064.1, on the reverse strand, counting down.
CCCAGTACTCCCCAATCTTCCAAGGTGTACAAGCCTCGACGTATATTCCGCCACTAGTTACCCCACCGCCCGTTTTATCCAACGTCACGTTCACTGCAGAAATGGTGCTGCAAAAGCTGCTATCCTTGCGTCCACACAGCTCTCCCGGGGCCGATAACATTCACCCGAAAACATTACAGGTAGCTGCCATCCACTTGGCCGAACCACTAGCTGCATTTTTTCAGCGCTGTTTCGATGAGAACATCGTACCTTCGAGGTGGAAACAAGGTGTAATAACGCCCATATACAAAGCAGGAAGTCGATCGGATCCTGCCAATTACCGCCCCGTAACGCTTCTGCCTGTGATCGCCAAAGTCATGGAAGCGGTGATAGCAGATGCGTTAATGGGATACTTGGAAAACTACGGCATAATTGCGCCAGAACAGCATGGGTTTCGTCAACATCGTTCATGTACGACGAATCTGCTGATAGCTCGTGACAACTGGACCGAGACTGTCGATGAGGGAACAGGAGTCGATGTTGCATTCTTGGACTTTTCGAAAGCCTTCGATCGCCTGGATCATCGAATCCTGCTCATTAAACTCCAACAGTACGGTATCGGAGACCCGTTGTTAGGATGATGATCGGTAACTTTCTCTCTGAACGGCAGTTAGTAGTTAGAGTTCGATCATCCTTTTCCGATCCGATTGGAGTGGGATGCGGCGTACCGCAGGGTTCGGTACTTGGGCCTCGTTTGTTCCTGCTTTTCATTAACGATCTAGTAAGAGTTATTACGTCGAAATTCTTACTCTTCGCGGACGACTTCAAGGTTTGGCGGGCGATAAAACGATCGGACGACCATGAAGTCCTACAGCGTGACTTGAATGAGGCCTGGAATTGGTCGGTGAGAAACGCCCTGCCGTTTAATGTGGACAAATGTCGCGTTGTTCATATCCGCCATCGACAAGTCCACGTCTACAAGCTTGGGGCACACGATCTGAAGACCACCACTCAGGAACGCGACTTGGGTGTGCTGGTACAGGAAGACCTCGGGTGTTCCAAACAGTCAGATTCCGCTTCTAAAAGGGGCAACCAGCACGTTGGACTCCTGCGAAGAGCATTCGGAATTTTGGATCCATCCATCTTCTCCTTGATGCTGAATGCCTACGTGCGTCCTCACGTCGAATATGCAATCCAGGCCTGGCAACCCTGGCTAAAACGTGACCTTGCAGCGCTTGAGACCCCACAGCGTCGAGCAACGAAAATCGTCAAGGGCTTGCGCCACACTCCTTACCAGGAACGACTGGAGATACTCGGAGTGTTCAGCGCACGGTACCGGCGACTTCGTGGAGACCTCATACTAGTGTACCAGATATTGAGCGATCCCAGTCACGTATGCCGCCACCTCTTGAAGCTCAGCCCAAACACTAACCTTCGCGGTAACAGTTTAAAGCTGAGCCAACAGTACAGTCGTCTAGACTGTCGGAGAACCTATTTCTCCCTCCGGGTCTGCGGGCCCTGGAACGCCCTTCCAAACTCAGTTGTTTGTGCCCCCACATTAGATACGTTTAAAAAACGATTGGACGTCGCACTGAGCGCCCTGCGCTTTGTTTTATGAACGAAAACGCTTGTATATATTTAGGCTGACCAGCCTCTTTGGATTTATACCCCAAATTCACGGTCGTAAATCTGTGCGAACCGGTGAGTACTCCATTTTTATTTGCTACCATCACCAACGATAACAATTTCTTAGCCAGTTTTGCGTCGTACCACTTTATCCCCCTAAAACTGTTATACTTCTACCTTTTATCTCACTGACGCTCCTTACTTCAACCACTTATGTGGTTTGCCAATTTGTCAGTATTTCTATTGCCAACCTGCGGGACTCGTTAAGTGTATGCTTTTTTACCCGTCATATACCATTGTTCCATTGTTCCATTGAACGTCTGCACCTGTATGTTAAATCCAAACGCTGTTGCTCAAGCTGGTGGTCCAGCAGACACCGGTTAGCTTGCTGTAGAACAAATCCAAGATGGCGGACACGAACGGCAGTTGGGCCAATCATTAAGATCTCCGACAGTAGCCGGAGAATATCCACCAAATTCGCACAGATGGAAAAATACACCGAAAGCAAAGTATTGATGCAAAATTCACACGGAGAAAACACGTATAACACAGTATTCCCGAAACAAAAGTAGAATTTAGCACGGTAAAGATATATATCCCATTCGTCACGATAAGCTTCCCAGTTCATTATAAGTGCTCTACCAATCCTCGACTCGTTCACTCGGCCTGACAAAGCTTTTGTGTCAAAAGCGAAACTTTGCTTACAGACTATACCAACCGGTTATTTTCAAACCACTCCGAAAGTATGAGTTCTCAATCGGTTCCAGGCATTTTGCAAGATGTTGACTGTGTAGTTGTGCATGCAGTAATCTGTTGAGGAAGCAGTGAACATCATAGATAATACGTTGCTAGATCGTCTCACCAGCCAGATCGGGGTCTGCAAGTTACACGGTTTGTCCGAGACCTCACGGAACAGGGCTCATGGCTGGTACCGGTGACACGTTTTCTGTTGTCCCAGCGTTCTCGGGGTGATACGATGGATTGAACGGAAAACACCAAAACTATGCCGATACGCAATACCGCCGCTTCATTGCAACGCAATCACCACCAGTCCCAACTAGGCTATGGATACTGCAGTGTTTGCCCAGTCCCCTACACAGGCTCGAACCCATGCCGTCGGATTTCAAGGCAGGTTTGTGATCCTTAAGGACATGCGCCTGTGGTACGATGGATTACAGAGCAAGGCAATGCAAACCGCAACTTTGCCAATACCACCTTTCCAGCACTGTATAAGCAGTTGCTTGCAAATATGTGGCGGTGTCGAATCAGTGTAAATTACTGGTGCTGTGCCATTTTCATCGTTATCGTTGTAGTTTACCACCATTTAAGCCTGGATTTAACTGCCGTCTGGTGCTGCGTGAGATCGGACTCCTTATGGCTAAGGCTGCTGGCTGTTGTCATAAATTGAGCCAAACTCACGTCTACTGGGTGACAGACGTGAAGCCATTTCATGTAACATGGGTGCATATCTATACAACGGAAAGGTTCACAGCGTTTTTTTCTGCCGAAGCCTAGAGTGGTGCGGAGTGCAGTACACTTCAGCGTTTGTCTCTCCGTTCCATAGAGAGTCCTACCGAGTCCTCGGTAGCTCAGTTGGTGGCGCAGTGGACCAGTAATCCGAATGTCCTTGGGTTCGATTCCCCGTCGAGGCAGATTATTGTGCAGTTTAACTGTGGCTTCTACTTCTACAAAAATTACATACGCACAAAACCACTAATACGCTAAATTCCTTTATTTAGGCTAGTACACTTACCTACCAGTTACATCAATTACACAGATTACTAAAGTCGTTAAAACGGGATAAAATCAATTTAGAAGCTGTCAGCCATCACCATTAATCAGGTTGATTTGGGAGTGTTCACGTGACCCAATTGAGTAAAATTCACTATTCGATCGGGCTAGGGTAGCTGTAAGGTCTGAACCAATCGCTTCTGAGTGCACTGGTTCAATTCGTGCAGCCGAATTGCGATAGCTTCAGTAGCTTCTAGTATCCGTTTGCGTATCTACCTCGATCGATTATCCGTCACTTTGTAGATAATTTAGCATGCTTCGGCTGACTTAAGATTATGCCCAGTGCCGGCGAGTTGGGCAGCTATGGCTGTTACATACTATTCCGCATCCAGACGCTAACCATGCCGGATGGTGTCCTCTTAGTTTCTCGAATAAACGATGTTGGTAATATCTTTGCAATATCTTCAATATTCTGAGAGGACTGAAACATCACAAATCTGTCATCGACATAACGGCGGTAGATTTTAGGTTAATTTTAGACTCCCTTGTTCAAGCATGCCTATGAAAAGATCAGCGAGTACCGACCCAAATGGAGAACCCTTTGCCACTCCATCTAGCTGCGGAGCTCATAAAGCGGTGTATTTTACCGCAGAGGTAGAGAAAAATGGCTGATTTCACTTCCTTGACGAAGGTCTAAAAAGACTTGATAGCGGGATATAACAGCCCCACGTACATGGAAAATGCTCGTGAGACGGTTAGTACAGCAAGTTCTACAGCTTCGTGTCACCGTGACTGAAACGGAATTTATTTCATTAGCTAACCAGTGGTGCAAAAAGAATCTGATCGCACGTTACACTTGCTGATGAACTACAGCGAATATGCACGATGCTGCAGGGGAAGAACACACCAATAGTCTTAACAACCAACAAAAAAGCAATTTTCTTTTAGATCCGATAAAATGGGAAGTCGCCACCAAAATTTTTAATCGCCGTCTATCATATGAGCCCAGACGGACGTTCCCAGAAGCAAAATTACAGACCTACTTTGCCGGCCCACCGATGGTGAAGCCCAGTCTCAAGGATAGTAGACATGTCCGCGACAACTCTATATGCATCTATTCATTTACCTGTTCCTGTGGTTCAGGATACATTGGTCGTAAGACTAGGTGTCTATCCGAGAGAATGAAAGAACACTGTCCGGCATGGCTAGCGACCGGATGCAGAAGGATATGTAGCTCAGTCATAGCTGCCCACCTCGCCGACACAGGGCACATCCTTACGTCAGCCGAAACATTCCAACTTCTCTAGAAAGTCCCGGAAAATAGAGCGAGGCAAATGCGCAGACGCATATTAGAAGCCACTGAAGATATCACAATTCGGCTGCACGAATCGAAAATGTGCACTAAGAAGCGATTGGTTTAGAGCTTACGGCTGTCTTGGCCAGATCGAGTAGTGAGTATTACTCAGTTGGATCGCGTGAAGACTCCGACATCAAGCTGATTAATAGCGCAGAGGGAGGGGATGAAAAACTTAGTAGCTAGCGGATATTCGAAACGATTGGTGAAACGACAGCTACCGAAAGGTCTCAACCCACGCGCAACACCAACCACAGAGTGGATAGGAACAGGGGATTCCGTATAAAGAAGGAATTTCGGAAGCGATTCGGAGAGTACGGAATAAGAAGGTAATGATAGTTTTGTAGAAGGGTCAAACGCTATGGTCCACGATTGTGCACCTGAAGGATTCACCCTTTATACAGAACAACTAACTGCATTTACAAAATTCCATAAAAAGATTGTACACAAGTGTGTATAGGCCCAACAGCGAGGGAATTACGTACAAGTATTTCAGGACATAGGCGACACATAGCACGGCCTCCGCGAACTGAGCTAGAGTATAGATCTCTACTCAGAGACTCAGTAATAGCAATGAATGCGCTAGACACGGGGCATGAAACTGGCTTCGAAAATGTCGGGGTTGTCAGGAACGGAGTATGATCGATCAAACAAGGGCTGATTGCTGAGGATATAGAAATAACCAAGACTAACAACTGCGTGAATGGAATAGACGGAGTAGGGTGGGCTAGTGTCTGGCATCCAGTCTTACTCCGTCCAGGTTGAGAAGCATCGGCGGATGGATCCCAAATCGGAATGGACTATCAACGCTCCCTCCGCTAAATGCCTAAGTACTAAAGATAAGTTATATCAGTGACCAAGTTCCTTGCAACGGACCATTTAAGACTGCTGACAACACTTGTAACTATCCGCTGACCAGCAATTTCTGTTCCCCATGTGGCCCTGACTGAAACAAACCACAGGGTACACACAAGCCTAGTGACCTTTTACCTCAGTAACCTTTCATTGATGAACTGCAAATTGATTAGCCTCTGTATGTAGCTTAACCATGATCGTTATAAAATGCCAATGTTAAGCTAATTCACTTCGCCTAACGAAGGTTTTGTGTCAAAAGCGAAACGTTGCAGATCATCAGAAATATATTAACCGGTCGTCTAGCAATTCTTTTGAAATGATTTTACCCCATTTTAACGAGTTTAGTGGTCCAGTTGTTGTAAATGGTATATAATTGTACTAGCCCGAAAAGGAATTATAGAAAACATATGTTCCCTAACACCTTGCCTCGGGCTGTCTTCGAGGACAAAGGTCTCGAGATCGGTCACATCAAGCAGTTTAGATGCTACCCGATATGACGAACGCAGTAGAGTGAGCAACGTCTGTTATGCCCATTCTAATTGTGGTTTGTCGTCCAGTGACTTTATCTTGTTTTAATGTTTTGCGCTCCTTTTTACCTGAGTTTCCTCTTTCGCGTGTGTTTTGCTTCTAAAAATGCATACAGACAAGTTCACATGCTCACCGGAGACCCCACGTCTATCGCTGGTTACTGTGTCGTGCTTGTGTCGTGGCCGTGAAATGCGTTCGTGGTCCGCTACTTTTGGCGGATGAACTTGTTCCGGACGATAGTTTCCGCGCGATCCACCATGACTTCTTCCACTGATACCACCTGGAGTAGAATACTCTGGCAACGACAAAGCACCGGGGCTAAGTAGACTTCCGCGACGAGGGTGCCGAAATTGAACGGGTGGGGTGGCTGAAAGGTACAGTTGGTAGATGGAAGCGGAAAGTGAGTTGCCATCAACTCAGTACGTTTAAATTCACATACCAAGCAAATGCCACATGCACGGATTACATAGGAACAGTCACCTGCCTACACTACCGGGTTAAAAATACCCGGTAGCTAGCACATTGGGTAAAAACCCCATCTCTAACTACAAGCAGCCCACCTACATCGTTACACAAATTAAATGACAACAAGAACTTCTCTCCTGAGTGGTCAACCGGTAAATTCAGCTGAAAATAATCAACTTTAAGTTTGAAAATATGGTAAAGCAGCTACTTTTTGTGGTGAATGGCGCGAACTGGTTAACCAAATCAGTGGAGTTGTATTAATTGTGTTGCTACACACTACTCCGGGATCCATACCTCATACCTTAAAATTTAGATATGAAGGGAGCTCATCGGTAGGTTGATCAAGTGTCTTTAAAATGATGCAAAATTGTCGCAGTGATCAGTTACGCCATAGGCAAGACTACGTGTATTGGCTTGGATCACACTCAACAGACCACTTCCCAGCTGGGTGACCTTGGTGTGCTGGTACAGAGTGACCTCGACTATTCACAACAGTCTAAGACATCTGCGAAAATAGACAAACAGCATGTCAGCATGCTGCGGATAGCATTCGGAAGTTTTGACTCCTTCATCTTCCCTACATGCGCCCTCACGTTGAATACACCATCCAAGTTTGGAGACCTTGGTTGAAGCGTGACCTAGAAGAGTTGGAGTCATCACAACGAAGGACAACGAATAATGTCAAGTGCCTACGTAATCAAACTTACAGACAAACGTTAAAGTTGCTGGGAGTTTTCAGCGGGCGCTACCGAAGACTGTGCGGCAATCTCATATTAGCGTACCAAATATTGGGTGATCCCCTCCACGTATTCCGTCAATTGCTCAAACGTAACCATAATATCAAGTTCATAAGTAACTTGAAAAGCGCGGTAAGAAGACGAAAACTGGTAGATACATGCATTTCGCATTGTCTCCTCAGTACCATTAACAGTAACCGGTCTGCAACTATATACTTAAATATGCGTGTGACCGAATAAGCATGAGGTGCAAAATGAATGACGGAAATTCCATCCCTATGTTCACGGCACTATTAAGCTGATAAATAATTGATTTTGAACACACAGGGTAGGTTTATTGCTTGAAAATAAGTGAACCATACAGCCGTGTAGAATGCTGACGGAATTACTTTTCTCCTCCGGCTTGCCAACCTTAAAACTTTCCCAAGCTCAGTTGTTTCCTCCCTAACTTGGGATATCTTCATTAGGATGACAGCTATTAGACATTCGTTTATTGTGAACGAGCTTGATAGCTATTCTTTACTCTTCCTATTTTCTATTTCTTGAATATTGTTTAAACGCTCTACTGGGTTCGCCCGATTGGTACATCCGCGTCATTGTTAATGGACGCTCATCATCATGCCCATCCCAGCAGCGCTGTTTGCAAGAACATATTCTATTGGTTTTTTTCTTCTCATCACTGTTCTACTTGGTTATGTTAAAGGAATATTTAGTTGTCACACAATTATTGTATTAGTTTTCAACTTTTGGGTCTGCATTCCTTATTCTCGGTTGTTGCGTGACTTTTGTTTAAACGTTTCATTTCGTCATTCTGATTGACCAGTGCTCGTCACTGCAAATGGTCGTTCGCTTTACGCTTGGAGTCCAATGATACTATTTTTAAGGACCTATGCGATTCGCTCTTGAGTACACGGTTACTTATTCGCCGTTGCATTTGACGTTTTTCCTTCAGTTGGTTGGCTCAAGTGTACTTTAGCAGCTTCCCTTCATTTTGCCTTCAAACTACTGTGATTTCATGTATACAAGTCTCCTTCTGGCTCGTGTTGGAATTCTTCTTGCGGTCGTGGAGTGAAGGCGTCAGAGGCGACACAACAATTTTCAAAGAGTGGATGTTTTTGACCTCATCCGCCTAATGTGTCCTACCTTGGAACATGTTCCTTATGCCTTCAAGCCGGATGTATATGTCACATAAACCTAGCGAGGCGATATATGAGTGAGTATTCTGGAACAATGAACAATGATGTGTCACGGGTAAAAAAGCATGTGCTTGGCAACTCCCGTAGCATGGTTGGAATTAAAATTCAAATGGAAAGAATCCCATACAATAAAGTGCGATTATAGTTCCGTAAATGCGTGAGATAGAAAAAAGGAAACGACAACGCTCATTCGTTTGTCGCCGCTTTTGACAGATGTGGCATGTTAATCCAGTTTAGATACATCCAGGCTAATCACATGGACACTTCTGCATGTATCCTCACCGCCACGTTGCGCAGAGGGCCATTAAGCACATGGTTAGGTTTGCGTTATTTCGTCCTCCGAGTGGAAGGGACTATATCAAGTAATGCAAGTTGGAAAGCGTGTCGTCAAGGCGACTTTTGAATAACGGGACAAGGATGACGTGAGTTGGAAGGGCATTCCAAGCACGGGACACACGAAGCGAGAAAACGTTGCGTCGACAATCAAGTCGACTGTAGTGCGTAGCCAGTTTGAGCTGATGGCGGCTCTGATTGGAATTTTGGCTCGGCTGCAGCAGATTTCGACATGGGTGAGTTGGGTTCGTCAGCATTGAATGAACCCTGATGTGTTCTTCTCGCTGACGTTGATATTCACCACTGTACAATCTCAAGGACTGCAGTCTGCGTTGGTAGGAGAGATGAAACAATCTTCTAGCGAGTTTGGTCGTTCTACTTTGTGGAGCTTCAAGTGCATCGTCGTCGCGCTTGCGCCAGGGACGCCAGACCTGGATCGCATATTCCATGTGAGGTCTAACGTAGGCGTTAAGCATTTGCGGAGGAATTTATGGCATAAAATTTCCGAAAGCTCTCCGTAAGAGTCCAAGATGTTGACTGGCTCTTTTCGATGCCTTTTCAGGCTGTCTCGGGCAACCAAGTTCGTCCATGCACGTCACCCCGAGGACGCTTATTTGGGAGGCACGTTGTAACTTAGTTCATAGAGTACCTCAGCTATAACTGTCCCCATGTGTTTTCGGTGTTTGTGTTTGATTCTTATGTACTCTGATGTTACGCAGCAGTGTATCTGCTGCATAAACGCTCAAACAGACAACTCAGATACTCGATATTTTGGAACATATTTGAAACCGATCTTGGGATCTTGTACTTGTGGCCTTACTATCCTGCGGGACTTGCCAAGAAACTGTTTTAGTACGCGTGATAAATCATTGTTCATCTTTCCGGTAAAATTGGACAACAAGCTGAGCGAACATTTTAGACAGCCAACGGAACTAATCCTCAACGCGAGGCTAGGCGTGAATGATCGATCGGTTTAACTTCCACTTATATCTGCTCAGTCAATCATATCAGGCTGATACTGAGGTGTTTTGTAACACTTTTCGAAGCACCACGGATTCCGAGGAACAGCTTGATTCTTCTTCAGCTCGGAAGCATAATCGCACACCTGTGGTAAGCGGTTCTTGAGCTGTGAAACTGGTGGTTACAATAACTGCTTTTTCCGAGCGATCTGAGAGAAAAGTTTTCGATTTCAGCCTTCTTTTTACACGTTCAATATTCACGTATGCCATCTTGAAATATCTGCATCATAATAGGTTCAATTCAGCGGTCAATAAGTCGCTACCGTTTGGGGGATATCACTCCGTGTTTTCACTCAATCGGGTTAGATCGTCTCATCTTTGTCCAACTCATAGCTGCCGTTGAAATCAGTGTGTACCCTTAGGCTCGAAGTAATTCGTAACCTTCTTATCGGTTCAGGAATAGTCCGGAGTGGGTCCATGTACAAATACCTTGGAGGTTTATGAATAGTTACTTTAAGCTCAGGCAAACGCAGAAGAGAACGACGCTTGCCTTATGAGGTATGACTGTGAGCCATTACTCTTAGAGAAGGATGAGTATCTAGGACAACTTGTTCTTATAGCATTTAGGTTAGTGCTGAGACCCGGAAACGCAGATGCTCTCATTTACTTAATAGTACTCAAGGCCTCATGCAAGTGATGAGTCCCGATTTGACAGTAGTAAAAAATAGGCACTTTCAGAAGATTCACGACACCTGAAATCATTCAACCCGCAGTAGGGAGAGTGTTTGACGATCGCTTCAGGCTTTCACAATTCACACACATTGTGACTATGGGGCTTTTGGAAGTTCGAACCCACGATCACCCCCCCCCCCGAGCGATGATAGATAAAGTCACTGAACTCGGCTACGGTAGTGATCGAATATATAAAATTGATAAGCTTCCTCAAAACCCAGTCAGAATTAATTCTCCTCTTACTCATCCGTTTCTCCAATGCAATTTACAAAACGACGATCTCCTGATGAGATATATTCGTCAATTAGACCATTACCTAACCCAACGCACCATCAACGTGGGCTCATTCCGCAGCAGATAATCAACGAGGTAGAGGACGGCGCGAAGTTGTTTCAGAGACATTGGTGTTGCAGTGGGAGCGCGGCAGCAGCTGTTACTGAAGAAGAGATTGGGCACAGTTTCTGGAGACTGTCAGGCCACATGACTCCTTTTGTGCTGGTAGTCGCAGTTTAATACGACAACCTTACTGAAGCAATTCCTACAGTTGCACTGGTAGCATTTCGGAAACGCGCCAAGATTCAACTAACTGAAAGTCTCACCTTGGCAGTAAAGAATCGCCTTCACGTCTGCGTATGTGAGCATGTCACTTTGTATAATCGTTACATCGGACTGAACACGCAGGTCCTGTCATAAGTGAAAAAGTTGTACTGTGAAATCCTTGAATGTGTCTTTGGTTAGAAGCTATGTATCATTGTTATAAAATCGATGGACTAACTGCAATTTACTACGTTTTAAAATATCAGGGGTACAAGTACGGATGAAGGGTACTACACGGCTAGCCCCATGTTCGGCACGGAGCCACCTATCAGCTCCTGGAATGAATGTTCCCAAATGCTTACTTCCCATTGAGATGTCCAGTTTCACTCCACTTACTTCCAGATGCAGCATTATGCACGCTCTTGAGGAGATAGATCGGACTGGAGGAGAATCGAAATGCAATTAAACGCAGTCAATGGATTATAAAACAGTTTACATCTCAAGTAATTTCTAAGTCACCTCCGCTGTTTGTGTCCATCCAGTCTATGACCGTTAGTTTATGATTGTGGAGTAGAGCTACAGGCTCGAGCCATCCACTGGGTCGAAGCAGTGAGAAAATAAGCACCAAGAACGCGAAACGATGGTCCAGTAGTTATTGAATACCACCGGTAGTCTGGCCAAATATAAGGCGATTTGGGTTTACGTGAATCATTTAATTTTTCCCTTGCTGTTTCAACACATTCAGCACCCTGTCAAAGGTGATTCTAATATTGCTTGCATTTGGGAAGCCCTTACTCGGAGGACTGTTCCTTATCCAGCACGACAGTAATATACAAGGCACAGAAGTGTGGACCGAGCTATTCCAAAACTATTTGCATAATCATGCCGGTTGTCGGCATCCACCGACTCCCAGCATTCAGCTTGTAAGACGAGGAATATAGGGACAAGAGAGTGTGTACACCTGACCATCCCAGAAGTGGTGAAATTGCCCCTCGGCACATCTCACGGTGATATCGGCCGCCTACTTAGGTTCATTTGCGGCAGATTCTGTCGATGAGCCAGCTGGGCGGCGCCTTCGAATCGGCTGTTGCCATTTTACTGGGACACCGCTTTTAAAATATTTGCCTCGGATTCAACCATCCTCACCGGGTATTATTGGCGTTTTCTTCGGTGATACTATTTCAAAGTCACTAGCGCGGTAGAGCGCTGATTTTTGAAACGTGCTTTGAGATGCTGCGCGTGCTACGCGCAAATTTATCAAAGGCGCTTTTCTAACGGAAAGTAACACCGTCCCGATTGACAGACTGGGATCCGACACTGTTACTTCAAAAGTAAGCAAATACCAATGATTCAATATTTCAACGGAAATTAATACATCTATATATGCGGGAACGTATTCGGTTTCTGTTATAACGCTGTGCCCGCTCTCGACTGGACTGGTTCACGCCTGTTGCTAAATCTGCGCCCTTACGCGTGCTCTGATTGACGCCTTGGCAAACCCGACCGGAACGAAGACAGAAGAATACTCAGCAGACCAGAGTCCTATTATCGGAGAGAACGCTCATATTTATATGTCGGTGTTACCAGGCAGATTTGGCTTTAAGCGCACACTCCACACATGCTTGTCCGCTCCATCTGTTCAGTTCACCGTCATTCTCAGGCACTCCAGTCTTCGTCCGCCTACACGGGGCATGACAACGCACGTGATGTCGGACGCGCGATTTCGTCAGCTTCCGGTCAGGCCTTGGCAACACGCTTGGTGTCTGACGCGCGATCTCATCAGCTTTCGGCTGGGGCCTGGTAACACGCTCGTAGGGTCCTTCTCAAGCACGATTGGTGGTAAACGCGCGAGCGTTGGCTCCCAGCTTTCTCGTCCAGCTGTCAGTTCCCAACTGTGCACCTAATGCCAAGTTTTTCATCGACAAATTTATATTTTTGAATTTTCCATTTTAATCCATCTGCGGTAGCTATTGTACAATGTTGAAAGTACACCATTTCGGGTACAAAACATATTGACTTGAATTAACTTGTGTGAGCGTAAAGCGCAAACCTGACGTTTTTCCTGAATACTCCGACAACAAGAGACATCGGTGTTCACAAAGCTTGGCAGCACCAAGTGTACAGCTAGTACTGGCGACAGTCTTACAATAGGGAGACCTGGATCGTCCTACCAAGTTAACAGACAGGATCATGTGTGTGTGTGGGTATTGTGGCTAACGATTCAAAATAGTTGCACGGGCAATTCACATCTCATCACAGAAGGAGGTGGAAAGAGGCCGTGGTCGGAGATGTGCTGAAATGTGAAGCGCCATGGGTGCAACGGTGGAAGCACCGTTTTATATTGATACCCTCAACAGTTTACTAAAATAACCTGGAAACGCGAGCTCAAAAGTGTCCACCGGAACGGGCGAGGTCAGCCGACAACGCCATGACGTTGTAACGGTCATAGTACTTCAACTTCTCCTTGAACAAATTGGGTGCATCGCTGGTTTTTCGCATTCCATGTCCACTTTGTCTGCAGACTAGATAGCGAACCAGATTCTCGACGTAAAACTGTTCCCATGGTTCTTGTGTATCAAGTGTCGTGCACCAGTTTGTGTGTACTTGGTTCAACGGAGCTGAGTTATGAACTAAGGTCAAGTAACATGTTGTAACACTGACGGTTGGATACAGCGTCCTTAGTCGGGATAATGGTTCGGCTCTTGTGGATTGTATCTCGCGTGAAGAAATGGCGGATCGAATTCGGATGGACGCGTCCCGGGTAACTTAGTCGACCAACGGTTTTTCCCCATTGTTCCGAGATTGACACGGACACCAAACAACTACTCGCGACCCGGAGAAAGAAGACAGTGACCACCAGAGCGCTTGTACAGCTCAAGCGAAGGACGACATGGCTTGTATATAGTTGGGTATTTATGGAACGAATTTCCTGACTATCGGGAGGGTGACGCAGTTGTCACTTAATGAGACCAAAGTGGATGTCAGAGAGACGTACTCATCACACGACACGATAGCACCAAGGAGATTAAGCAATCAGCGACTGTGTAATAGTCTCATTTCTATAAGACCGGAATAACTGTCACCTGATAACATTGTCACTGACAACGTAAAGCGTAAACGTTCCACGGCAACATGCCTGGCAAGATTTGAAGACAGGATTTGGCTTCCGGCGCAAACTTTTGTAGAGTCATGAAGCCTCCACAAGAGGAAGCGAATTCAAAACGCTCTATCTGAAGCGAATCTAGACTAGATGGATCAGTGAAATTCCAGTACACCTCACTGACTGTTAAACTAACATTCAAACAACAGCTAGAGTTCCACTCGAGCAGGAACGCCAACGTGACATTGGGGACTTTGCCTGCGTGGTCAGAGTTTTCTTTAATCCACAAAGAAACAACCGACAATTATACATCTTTGTCCCGTTCTATAACATATTCAATCCGTAACCAATTCTGCAAGATCTCTCGCACTTGTTCCACTTAAAGGTGATAGCTCAGTTTGGAGTATAGGTATGAAAGGGTGAGTTTGTATGAATAATGGCAAACTGTCTTCTTTCTCTTTCGGGGCGCATGCAAATCAATCCGCTGAACCTGTTACATCAAATTTGCATCATTTCAAGACAAATGATACCTCGAGGCGAACCCTCAGGAGTAGGTTGCCATTACAGCAGCGCCCATCATTCCCGCGTTGCATGCAATCTAAATTTCCTTTACTTACACCGTACACACTGGATAATATCAACGAGTACCACAGGGTCGACTAGAATACGCGTTAGTACATCGGCACATAAATGTCCAGAAACGTGAAAGAAACACACATACTTGAAGAATTGGTGTTCACACAAAAACAAAAACAGACAGTTCGATCAGGCACTAATGATGTGGGGTTGATGGAATTGATGTTACTGTGGGGGTTGTGCGTTTAGACGTCAGCAGACATAGGGACAAGTGAGTCAGCCACATATAGCGCAGCATGTACAGTGTACCGTTTCAGCTGCATTTGATGAGACACTATATTTCATTCACATTCGCATATCAGGAAGAAGAATAACTCAGTCGGTGTGCCTGATAGCACTGAACAACTAAGATGATACTGGCAGAGAAGAGTCAGGCAGGTCTACAGGGGTCACCATAACAACCTACTGAGATGTATGAATCATGGCAACATAAGTTGGGGTCAACAGCCTCCATCAGGATGAATGGTGAAGGCTCCGGTTACAAATATCGGGGTTTCGTTGATCGCTATAACAACCAACCCACTGTTTGAACGCAGAATGAGAAGAAAAATTGACTACCCGTCAGAGAGTTGGCATGGTTTGTCATCGCGATACAAAGTAGAAGAGTCAGCATCAGGATCATCTACCGAAAGACAACCCACTGGCAGACTGGACGAGCATCCATGAAGAACCTGACTACTTCGTCTTGCATCGGCTCCATTATGTCGGAGGTGCTTGACGACTTGCGTCAATAGGCCCAAAGCAAAAGGGGAGCGAAAGCTGTGAAAGGTTGACCATAATAGTATCAGACTTGTGCAAATAGGACGCTATAAAATTTGGATGGGCTCACTGTAATGAGATGAAACTATGGCAACCATTCCGCAGTTTACTCTTTCGGAAAAGCCGATGAAGCAGTCAAAAACATTCGACCGTCTAGACCACCGTATTCTACTCCACAAACTCCAGAAATATGGAATCGGCGATCCTCTTCTGGGCTGGATAGAAGACTTTCTCGTGCAACGTCACCTGAATGTGAGGGTTCGAATCAACCTGTCGAAATCCATGGAGGTTCAGTGCGGCGTACCTCAGGGCTCAGTACTTGGACCCCGCCTGTTCCTGGTTTTCATAAATGATCTCGCGAGTGTGCTATCTTCTAACTGTTTGCTATTTGCTGATGATCTAAAGGTATGGTGTACTATAGCTGCAGTGGAAGATCACACAGTGTTACAGGAGGACCTGGACAAAGCGTGCACATGGTCCATCGATAACATGCTGCATTTCAACGTCATCAAGTGCAAAGTTTTCAGCATACGGCACAAGAGTATGCACAACTACCGCCTAGGACCACAAATTCTACAGCGGGCTTCTCACGAGTGCGATCTCGGCGTGCTAGTTCAACATGATCTCGGTTGTTTGAGGCAGACTGAAAAGTCAGCTAAGAAAGCAAACCAGTACCTCGGCCTTCTTCGCAGAGCTTTCGGGAAGTTTGACCCTTCCGTCTTTCCAAAAATGCTTAGTGCCTATGTGAGGCCGCACGCGGAACACGCTATTCAAGCGTGGCAACCCTGGCTCAAGCACCATCTCACCGCACTTGATACTGCACAACGTAGGGCAACGAAGAGCGTCAGAGGTTTGACCAGCCTACCCTACCCACTCAGGCTAAAGTCTCTCTAAATATACAGTGGACATTATCGGCGTCTAAGGGGCGATCTCATAATGGTGTACCTGATCCTGAGAAACCCCAACCACCCATGTGATTCTCTTCTAATACTCAGTCAAGACACCCAGCTAAGAGGACATCAGTTTAAGCTAGTCACGCAGTACAGCCGACTGGAATGTCGGCGAAACTATTTCTCCCTTCGAGTGTCACAGCCTTGGAACGCCCTCCTGGAACATGTTATTAATGCATCCACCCTATTCCTTTTCAAAAAACGCCTTGACCATACCATGTCACATTTACACTACATGCTATAGCCAATGAAGACCAGATGCTGGCACTAATGCACAACAGACAGTGGACAGTGCCATAACCTTACTCGAGAATGAGTCACTCCAAACTCCTTGCACGACATTTGATAAACGCTACTACTATAGAAACTGGATTTCTGTATCCTGTCGACCCAAGATAGTTGCACACGAGTAAGCGTTGTCCCTGTTAATTCTTATATTTCTTCTCGCTTATTAAATGATCAATAACCACTCCCCTTATTGCTTTGTGTGCGTACATTCTCATTTCAAACTCCCTTTATACGGCAGTGCAGTTAAATCTGTAATCGGCCGAACCGACGATTCCATTATCCCTTGATCTATCTTTTCTCACTCTAACTACCCTACGGGACATGTCAAGCACCTGTTTTTTTACCCGTTATAAATCATTCTTCATTGTTCATAAACGTAGTTTTTTTAAACATGGAATTTAAACCTGGGCTACCTGGTCGGTAGCAGAGGTGGAGAGGTGGACGCGTCGCATGGAGTTTTCAGCCGTCACTCAGCAACTGCATCCTGCCGCGTCCGTTTGCAAACGTCGACTTAGCATCCGCGAGTGGAAAGGAGCTGCCAACACGTTGCTAGTCAAGCTTGTGGTTTGCAGCGCGATCGATCGTTCGGGTCCTTGAGCAAATGACAAGAGTCGCGATAGCAGTCAATCACTGACCTATCTTTCGGATTAATATTCTGTGTCATTTCGTGTGCTTCAAATTGACCCCTGCAACTTTCGGACAAATTCGATACCAAATGGCTGCAGTCTCGGCCCATAGGTGTTAACTTGATGGTTTCCAACTGAACCGATATACCAAACTCCGTTGGGATACTGTATTCTACCTAAGAAGTCGAGAGTACTTCAGTGGCTTTCTCCATGTCCAACCGCAAGGATTGATGTTTAGTAAGGAGTCCTTAGAGCGGCTTGTCACCACAACTGGAATCAAAACAGCCTCCATGCTCTGCTTGTGTTCAGAGGGGAATGTAAGTATCCTGTCATACTTTAAGTCGTTCCGATGGTAAGCCGCTATATCGAACTATTAGACTGAT
Organism: Dicrocoelium dendriticum; assembly: GCA_944474145.2. Classification (NCBI taxonomy): domain Eukaryota; kingdom Metazoa; phylum Platyhelminthes; class Trematoda; order Plagiorchiida; family Dicrocoeliidae; genus Dicrocoelium; species Dicrocoelium dendriticum. Next base: position 231,606,922 of record OX104064.1, on the reverse strand, counting down.
TGTAAGATGTGGAGCAACGTACACTAGTTAAGATTAAAAAACGTTACAACACCAGCATGTTATTTAGCCTCACGCCACTGGGATATTTCATAACACTAATTGGTTCTTAACGAGATGCCTGGTGGAATATAGGGTTTGATATCATCTTCATCATCTAGGAAATGACTTTCTACTGCTACATGAAGCGGCATTCTGGTTGGATTCCAATGAGCTCAAAAGGAGATTACTCACAGCAGCTGATTGACGAAAATCACACATCTGGCGAATACTATCAGTGTCATGTAACCTTCCAAGATTCAGAAACAAAGTATAGGTAGTATGCAGAGTCAGTAATTTGTAAAACAAAACATAGTTTACACTGTACATAAGTGGGGTGTGCCATTCAGTTGCGCGGTCTTCTCACTAGGGGCTCTCCATTTTGGTGTCATCCTCGTTTTGTCTGTATACATTGATCCGTACACTTTAGTTTGCTTCAACCGAATTCTACTCCAGCTACGCCCGCCTCGTCTTGTTAGCCACATCAGCTTTGCTTTGTCCGCCTGACCAGCGAACACACTTTGTCCGATCGCGGCTCTTCCAACCAATACGCCTCGTCTTTGTTCGTACCAAAGTTGTGCTTCGTTCCTTGCAGCCGGAGCTGATTCTAATTACGCTCTCTGTCTCCTCAAAGCGGGATCAGATGTGTTGGCAGCGAGTGACTGGCCTTCTTCCTGCCTACAGCCCTACCAACCATTACCACATGTAGTCCGCTGATCTCTTCTGAGACGGTCCATAGTGTGTTAGCGGTACAAGTGCCATGCAGTCGGCACAGTGGATTTCAGGATCATACGATCGATAGAAACACCACCTGCGCCATCTGCTGAGACTATGGGCACCAAGTATTTGTCAACCCCATATGGTTATCTATGCGATGCTCTATGGTTTCATTACAATTCGCACCATTAGACTCGGGATTTTACTCTGAATAAACGCATTTGAAACTTGCACCTATTAACTATTTTAAAATTCACTGTATTATGAGCCACATACACATGATTCCAAAGAACAATGAACAATGAATTTATACGGGTTAAGAAACGTTGCTTTACAAGTCTCATTGGATAGTTGGTGGGTTATCGACATAACAATAATGGTAATAAGAATAGTAAAACAGTTAGTACTTTAAACAGAAAAATAAGGACTTATCGTTTGCTCCGCTGTAGTACTGCAATCTGCTTAGATTCACAGCACCCGCAGTTAACATCAATAAATTCAATGGCAAACTGCAATTGTAGTATGGAGACGTAGTGTTAAGTAACAAAGAGTACGTGGATGAGTGCATCATCCAACCGTCTTTTAAATACTGTCAGTGTCGGTGCAGAGACGACCGATTCTGGGAGAGCATTCCACGGGTGACAGACACGAATGGAAAAGAAATTTCTGTGGACCTCCAGGCGGCCATACTGTACATCGTGTTTCATTGAGTGGTCCCTCAGAGTTGTATTGCTGCTGAGTTGCAATAAAGGGCGGCACACATGATGTGGGTATCGCAGAATCAAGTATGCCATGATCAGGTCGCCTCGTAGTCTGCGATAGCTTCCACTGAACAATCCCAGTCGTTGCAGCCTCTCCTGGTATGAAAGATTGCGAATTCCAATAAAATTCTTAGATGCCCGACGTTGTGGCTGCTCCAGTGCATTAAGGTCGTGTTTCAGCCATAGATGCCAGGCTTGAATTGCGTATACGACAGGGGGGCGAATATATGCACTGAGCATTTGTCGAAATATGGAGCTGTTTATTAGTCCAAACGCCCGTCGCAACAACCCGACGTGTTGGTTTCCAGTCTTCGAGATCTTCTCGGATTGCCTAGAGCAACCCAAGTCACCTTGAATCAGGACACCCAAGTCACGTTTGAGAGTTACTCGTTGTAATAAATTCGTTCCGAGCCGGTGTGAGTAGCTGCTCAGATGTCGGATGGAAAACACCTTGCAATTACTGACGTTGAAATGCAGTAACTTTTGGGTTGCCCATTGGTACACCGAAACTAGGTCACTCTGAAGCAGATGCTGGTAAGAATTTACCTGAATTCTGTGCCGAATCTTGGTATCACCAGTAAACGTTAGGTAGCTTGAAATGATTCGCTGTGCAAAGTCAGTAATAAACACCGAAAGTAAACGTGGACCTAGAACTGGGCCTTGAGGCACACCACACTCGACTTGTATGGGTCCCGATAACGAGCTCCGAACTTTGATCACTAATTGAGATTGAAGTAAAAACTTGGCAATCTAGGTTAAAAGAGGGTCGCCGACCCTCTAATGCTGGAGCTTGGAGAGTAGTATCCCATGGTCTAGACGACCAAAAGCTTTCAAAAGTCCAGGTAGATCACATCAACGCCTTCTCCAGCGTCAGCTTCCTCGGTCCAACTACTGCGTGCGATTAGTAAATTCGTTGTACAGGACCGCTGTCGACGGAAACCGTGCTGCTCAGCATGACGATATTACAGTTTTCCAGATAGCATACCAGTGCTTTGACAACTATGGATTCCATGACCTTGGACCGTATAATAAGAAGGAATACTGGGCGGTAGTTGGAGGGATCAGTACTGCTTCCGCCTTTGTAAATCGGGGTTATTATTCCAAGTTTCCACATGGCGGGAACTTGATTCTGGTCTAAGCAGTGCTGACAAAGCTGAGCTAAAGATCCTGTCCTTTGGCTTGCTGCTGCTTCCAGTGCCTCTGGACGAATGGTGTCGAAACCCAGCGAGCTGTGTTTGCGTAGAGATGTCAGCTCTTGCAATACCGCCTCAGCAGTAAAAGTGATGTGGGTTACTTCTGGCGAGGGGACGACAAAGGTTGAAAGATCGCCTGGTGGCAAGACCCACTGAAACGTGGGGCATATTGCATCTGCAGCGCGTTTGTTGCTTCCACAGCCGTTCTTGTTGGGCCATCAGCCATCTTGAGCGGAGGAAATCCTTGCCTCACCTTTCGCAGGCTATTGACGTGCATGTACCGCAGGTTGTGGTTGGCACTGAAGGTTTTTTGGGATGTTCTGCTGATAGGCGGCTTTGTCTTCTCTTGGCAGTTGCGTGCAGTGGTTGCGTTAGGCTACGTATTTGTTCCAATTTTCTGGTCTGGAGCTTCTCTGTACACTCGCCATACTGCGTTGCGTACTATCATCCATTTTCAAGTTCTGCTCCTATTGAAAGAAACTGATGTACACTTATTGTAAACACTTATTTCCGAAGCCGCTGCAATCAGCTGACTGAATTTGTTGACGAACTCGAGCCAGGCGACATCCGGGGATTCTTCGGCAAGGAACAACCTAGTTGTGGTGCTGACGAGGTAGACTAATCGATCATAGCTTGGGATGGTCCGCACAGTCTCATCGTTCTCATTCGGATTTTCCGCATAGCAGACGAAATTGAAACGGATGGCTGCGTGATCACTGCGACTCAACGGGCAGTCTACAATCAACACGTTAATCATATGCTCCTCGTTAGTAAGCACAAGATCCAGCACAGATGGCCTGTTACCAGTTCTGAACCGAGTGGGCAAAGTGGTATGTTTCTAAAGAGGTACAGTGGTTACGAGATCTTGTAGATCGGCTTTGAATTGTTCTCCGATTATGGCAGGAGTTTCTACACAATGTACGTTGAAATCACCCATGATAAATATGTGAGTGAACTTTCGCTGCAAAATGCACCTTAAACCATCCGCTAGGTGGCAGTCTGTTTCGGGTGTATAGTTAAGGGGCGGTACACCAACACGATAAGGCAAGTGTCCCTGCCTTTTAGCTGCAAGCGGCACCAAAGCGAGTCGGGGAACGGCGAGTATGAATCCGCCATGGCTTCGCACTGTAAGTCCCTTAGGTAATACAGGATTACCCCTCCTCCTTTTGTGAGCCTATCGTTCCGGATCAGCGACATGCCCGGTAGCGAAACTTCAGCGTCCGTCATTCCCGTGTGTAACCACGTCTCGGTGATGCTAAGGACATCATATGACCCGGAAGTTTGGTGATGTTTAACTTCGACTAGTTTCTTAAAAAGACCCTGGGCATTCGTATCCAAGCAAGATAGTTTCTCTGTCTCCGGGAGCCCACAGAGGGAGGAAAATGTCAAGTGTGGGAGAATGCCAACCGATGGGATGTCGGCAGTTACTCGCTTTTTTATGGGATAATTATGTCACGTCTGAAACTTGATTCGGCCAAGGTATGTCCAAACCTTCGTTTAAACCTACGTCAGAGTCAATTAAAGCAGCAGTCAAGTATGACGAATGAAATTCCTTCAGTGTAGCCCATCATGTCTGAATTCGAGACACGAGTGCGAATAGGTACCCACCAAATCGTACGCGATCTGCGCCACCCCCAGCCTTCTCTGGTAACTCATATCGTAAACTAGTCTGAAATGTCATTGGTTGATTTGGTATTGGTCACCTAACGAGGGGCACACTTTGGTGCGTTCGCGCCAGGTACATGATATGTGATTGCCTTGAGGAGGATTCTGAAAGATGTATGGATGAAAGCTATTTCCTTAAGGCTGCGTTTGAAAGCGTTATGGATGCAATTAACTGAGAAAAGGTGTACAGCGAAATGCATATGCTATAAATACCGGTTTGCCTCTTCTTCGCCCGATTCCATTGATTCCCAAATGCTTAGCAGGGGCATAAAATTACGTTTTCAAATAACTCGAATTTTCCGCCTAGGGTTAAATCTAGGCTTACCAAGGCGAAAATTTGTCTGTTTTCATTTTATTGCTTTTCCATTTGTTCTACGTTACTAATCAGCTTCCGTTATTTCCTGGAGATTACACGTCAGGTATGCGCTGAGGTTTACCGTACTCAGCGAAATCTAGTTTGATCACAATTTCTATTCTTTTCGATTGGCTTCACTTGATGGAACGACCTGAAAAGCTTTGTGGAGCTGCACTGTTTATAAATACTTCGAAAGCACTGCCGAGAACAAACGTTTATTTATTTATTTACTTCTCTTCGAACGGAAAAGACAACCGTCAGGTCACATCTCATTCTAGCGAATTATATAACAGTTACTTATCGTAGTCTTCACTCTATTTCCTTATTATTTTTCTTTCCATGGTTGGTCACCAATGGGCCGATCTCCCCAGTTGATGGATTGAAACTTGCAGGAAAAATAATTACAACCACGCAAGGCCAATTGCCAGACCCACTGGCGAAAAAGGGCGCTGGACTCAAAAAATGGGTCTATACGTTGACAGCCTATAAAATATAACAGTGGCCATAAAAAAGAATCTTTATGGTGACGACCTATTGTTTACAACATCAGCCAGAGAAAAGCACTCAACATAATGACGGATTATTTGTCTGCAATCCACATAAAGACATGGCCAGATGAAACATGAAAGTGCGGATGAAACCTTTTTGAGGGACAACCCCGCATGGAAGCAGGTTCCCAGGAGACGATTCCGCGGATGGTCGTGTTACTCTACTTGAAGATCTGGTTATGTCTACCTTTATTTCTACAGTCTACTTTACACAAGTGAACACCGTAAAAGCTTCTCTGGGACTTATTATGTAAAACTCAAAAGCCATTCTCTACCGTCCGATTACGCTGTACCTAATGACCAAAGCAGTTAGACTGTGTCTCGCACCGTCCAGAAATAAAGCACTTATCGATTTATTGATTTCACGATTTACTGTACAATGAACGCATAGCTCCGAAAATGCGACCTCCATTAAGCAACAGAATGAGCGGATAAAAAGGCAACGCTCCAAGTGTGGATTTTGACTGAGAGTGGAGTTCTCATTGCGATAGCTTATTGCAATCCATTCGCTGAAAGGTTGTTCCGAAGATATACCTAAAAAGTCACTGTGACCTGCACCACTTGCTATTCTGCGGTTTCTTGCTGACAACGTCGGTCAACAAGCCCCATACTACGCTTGAGGCGTCCCTTTGGCTACCTCTGCCGGAACATTACACGCGAGGACGAATCCGGTAGTAAATTTCAACCATGGAAATTGGCAACACCAAACAGGTTTCTATGAGTTTTACATACCTGTATTAGACAGAGATTGCTTTCACTTGGTTGTCGGAAACATGGAAGTGTGTTGACTGTAAATAATAAAAGAAATACCTTATCTCGCCATGCTCTACTTACGTGTGGTTGGTTGACGTGCCAAAGAATCGGAAGACTGTTTGGACTGGGGAATGCTTCGCAACGGTGGCGGTCTCAATTCCTCATCGTCATCATGGGAATCCCCCAAGTCATCGTCATCATCTTCATATGTTTCGTCCTTTTCTTCTCCGGTTCCTCGACGACCCGGTTCACGGGGATGGTGACGGACAGCAGGTTGGGGCTCAAGCGTTGGAGGTGATTTTCTCGAGCGGTGATCGGTTCTAAGGCCATTCTCAGCACGTCTGTGCTTCGGAACATTCTTCGCTGGAGGCTGAACTGGTTCATCCACTGTAACCCTCGGATCATAAGTGCTCCGCTCGTTCGAGCGGTCACTCAATTCGTGAGGCCACTGACCATAATCCTCCACCCCCTCTTCTCCATTTGGGCGGCGAAAAGCGGGCCAATTAACGTATTCATCATCATCATCTGCAAGAAATGGTTTAAGTTGAAAGGTAATGAGTCTGATGCTGATAACAGCCATCCCGGTGTTAATGCAGATCTCAGGCTACAGGAAACGAAAGCTCCAAGTGGACATTAAGTGGGGAATCGGTAAGGAAAGAACTAGATCTAACGGACAAATGTGTCTCTTGTGACTTACGCAAACTATCCTGTAACGAAGTAAAACCTAGTTACCGCTTCGTCACCAGGTTAGTACAACCACAAATTGAAGGACTAGTACAGACATGTGAGAATTAAACGCAGTGAGCCACTATGTGGCGCGCCAGAGGGTGTCTCCGTAGTAATGCAACAAGAAAGATGTCGTCGAGCCTAGCCTAAAATGTCATTGTCATTTTTCTCTTTCTCCTCCCATTCATTTTTGGTGTCGTTAGAGTAGCCATCTCCTGTGCGTTTTCATTTCATCCTTCCAGCCACCTCAGGCTTGGTCTTTCATTGGAAACGGTGACAACGCCGTCCAGCTGGCCACGAAGTATAATCCAGGAGCACCGTCCAGCCAGGTTGTGATGAAGCTGTCCAGCCACCTAAGCAGTATCTGTTTTGCACTTCCGGCCCCCTCTGTCTATTGCTAAGCCCGTGCGCCCTGTACGCGGAAGCCCTCAGAACCCTTGACCGGACGCATACTACAAGTGGATTGAGGTGCATAATCGATCCGGCTAAGTGGATAGTCCGGTTAAGGTTAAATCGAGGAAATTGGCGTGATCGATATCGTTAATTCGGCTCGTTGAATAAAAATTCGCTGACAAACCACCAGGAGGAGGAACCAATTGCTCGTGATCCCAGTAAGTACGTGGTGGATTTATCGAACGCGCAACTTGGTGCGTTGCAATTAGAAGCATTATCATTTGGGGTCAATTACAAAGTCCCTGTTGAAAGTTGAACGGCTTGTTTATAGGAGCCCAATTTGAATACTGTTCTGACCAGTTTAAGGAGCCCCAACCAATCAGCCCTGATAAGCTTATTTGGTCCAGAAACAAGTTAACCGATATCGCCCATGAGGTGAAAATCATGCCAGTTAATGAAAAATGTGCCATCCCAGCTCAACATTTTCAGCCGTTACGTCAACTACGAGATAAGTACATAAACGTAATGACACCAGATGAAGGTTCAGGAGTGGTGATCATGAACAGAACCGAATACAGTGAGAAGATATGCGCCATACTCAACGATGGGTGTAAATTCGAATGGCTCACGAAAGTGGGGGATATAACCAATGTCGAAACGAGTAGAATTCGTCAACTGGTATTGCTTCTCTTCCACCGCGTGATAGACTCTGATACATTTAATAGTTTGAACCCGAGTGGTAGCACTATACCACAACTGTTTGGGCTCCCAAAGACACATAATGGTGAAGTGGCACTCAGGCGAATCTTTCCAATGATGAACGCGCCCCAGCATAAACTCGCTGGTTGGTTAGTGAAGTTGCTATCTACTTTGAAACAACTATTCAATCCGTACAATCTTAAAGACTCTTTTCCACCCATCGGCGACCTGGTTGAACTCAATCTCTCAGACAAAGCCATATGGTCTTGGATGTAGAATCCCTATTTACCAACGTGCCGCTACATCAGACAATTGATTACGTGTGCGAATTAGCTGAAAACTGTGGCTGTTCCCTACCAATTCTGACTGAATTGCTAAATCTCTGCTATTGTGCACGGAGAATGTGAAGGTTCAATTCCGGAAGACACCATACCGTCAAATTGACAGCGTAACAATGGGTTGCTCATTAGGTCCTGTGCTCGTTGATTTCTTCATGCTGGTGGTAGAAAGAAGCATTTCTACAGAATGGCTCAGGTGCCCTACTACAAAAGATGGGTTGATGATATCTTAGCTTTCTGTTCGTCGGAGCAGCAGCGCACATTTGGTATAAAGGCTCAATGGTGCTCACGCTAACTTACGGGTTACATGTGAAGTAGACAGAACAATTGTCTGTCATATCTGGACATACTCTTAAGTCGCAGAGATGACTGATTGATTAAAAGGTCCACTTACCGAAAATCAACTTGGTCCGGTCAGTACCCGCACTTCACCAGCTTCACACCAGTGCGGTACAAACGGACACTTGTGAAGACCCTAGTTAGTCGTGCCAGACGAATTTGTTCTGCCGACTCTCTGGACGATGAGCTAGTGTTAATTACAGCAACACTAATAGCGAACGGCTACCCTCGAAGATTTATCGAGAAACACAGCCAACCGTGAGGGCCAAACGACTTGGTGCACACTACAGCCATGCAGAAAGTGTATATCGAGTTGCTTTTCAAAGGTGACTTAGCCACGATGAAGACAACTAAGCGTATAATTTCGCCTACACTAGGAAGTCAGTTTGCTGCGTAAGTCTTCGCCATCAACCGAACCCGAAATTTGCCCATACCTCCAACAAAGGAAGCTCAGCCTATTGGACCAACTCACACTGTGTATACAAATTTGTATGTGACTGCGGAAACAGTTACCTAGGCAGAACTAATAGAACGCTGACTTCCCGAATAAAAGAACATTTACCAAAATGGGTTCAACGTGAAGTTGCTCAGATTGCCTACCCTCGTCAGATTTCATGTTTGCGCAGACCGCCGGCTTTCTCGATAGGCGAACACCTATTAGACTCAGTTCCCTCGATGGAGCTGGGCTAGGCGTTTAAATTTGTGTTACGTCACACTAATCCCCGCTTCCTTCGGTTTAATGAGGCTGTCGCTATAAGCCGGATGAAACCAGCCTTGTTTGTTCATAAACAATTATTTGTCATCCTAAAGCTGCCTTGGACGTAGATGTGCACTTGCGTCATTCGTTCTGCACCTTAAGCTTGTCTAGTTGCACCCACTGTTAGCTATATCTATGCATATCGGTTATTGTTAATGGTATTGAGGAGACAATACGAAATGCATGCATCTACCAGCCTTCGTCTTTTTTCTGTGCTTTTCAAATTGTTAAAGGGAACTAACTTTAATATTCTGACGGTATATGGTCAAGACAGACGGAGGGCCTGAATGAATTACGTTCGTGAGTGGTCAACGAGGAACCTACAGTGTAATACCGCTAAGAACAAGGTGATCAAACTGCGTCGTCAGCCTGTGAGCGTTTACAAGCTGGAAGACCACAATTCACAGAGACATCTCAGGAGCTTGACCATGAGATACTGGTTCAGGACGATCTCGGTTTCTCGAAACAGTCAGAAATGTCATCGACAACAGGTAATAAGCATATCTGCCTATTTTGCAGAGCGTCCGATCCGTTCGACTTCTTAATCTTCTCACAACTGGTTAACGCCTACGTACTACTGCACATGCGATACGCCATCCGTTGTATGGAGCGCGTGGTACAAACACGATGTCGCTACACTTGAGGCTCCTCAGTGAAGGACATCCAAGAATGTTAACATCCTCTTTTATCTGGTCTACCAGCTTAGATTGAAGTCCCTGGGAATGTACAGCAGTAGATTTTGGCACTTACAGGTGGCTTCATAACGTTGTACCCGATTCTGAACAACCCAAAATACATCTGTTGTCCGCTGCTTAAGCTGAACCACAACATCAACCTAAGAGGTCATCCTTTGAAGCTGACAATATACTATGGCCGGCTGGAATGCTGTGGAAATTTATCCTCACTTCGAGTGTGTCAACCGTGGAACGCTCTTTAAACTTATTTTGTCTTTGCCCCTAGCCTAAAAATATTTAAAAAACGACAGGACGATACATTTCATCCTATAACTTATGTCAGCAGAAGTCTGCATAAGGCAACCACACGGTGTTCTCAAAGTACTGGACAGTTGGGTATATATATTTTTGACATGTGCACATCTCGGCCATTTAACACACTTCCTAATGAGAATGCTATGGTTAGTCCATCAATAACGTTTCGTTTTATGAGGTTCTCTTTTCTAAACTTTGTCCATTCCACGAGACTTCTTATGCATTGCTTTTTACCTGTAATCCATCATTAATCTATCGTTCTGTTGGATGTCTTTAGTGCGCTTAGGTTCGGGTTTTCGAGTCGAACAGATATCACCTCTACTTCCCAAAGAAGGCCACATCTGACCACTCATGTGTGGCGCCCGGTTACGCAGTACATAGGCTGGAGGGTATTGTGCAGTTGATTTGGTGACTAGACTCCACTAAATGGGATAACCCTACACTAGTTGCGGTTATTTTTACCGGAAATCTTAAGTACAGTCACCACAATTTATCCAACAGGAGCAATAGAAATTGTACACCCATGATAAACTTAGTAACCGTGGTATCTTCGAGCTATTGCTGCGCAATTTGTGCTGAAGTGAAAATTGCACACAAACGGGCACAAAAACCCTGGTTCAGGCCTACGCCTAGTGATATAAACTAAAGCTATGGGACTGAGAGTCGGACTGTCGCCTGAAAGCGCGAAAAGCTGCTACGAAGTCACTACTGTAGTCCCAGAAAAGGAAACAACATTTGGTGGGTAGGTATGGCAAGATGGGTGGATAAGTACATAATATGAGGATGTGTTAACGCTGAAAAGTTGGGCTTTGCGCAACCTTTATGGTATCATGACTCAAGGTTTTCAAACGTGTTTCACGCCCATTCCCCCGTCTTGTTCGCAGCTTGTTTCTCAAACGTCTACTCCGGGCGTTGGATCCAGTTCACGTCATCATTTACGACTTGAATTCATACTATTTAATGTAAACTGCTGGCACTGATTATTTGCCCATCAGAGAAATGGTGCTAACGATCACTGCATATAGGCATGACACAAGGGAAAGATTTCTCTGCCGAACGCGGGGTTGGAAGGCAAGCATTGTGGCCTTAGAGGCTATTGTCGACGAACCAGTAGCCAAGCGAATCAAACCTGATAGACGCAGAAACCGGAACACTTTTAGACCGATTCTGCATCAGATATTACTTTCTTTTGTGGAAATATCGGCTAGAATGGTAAACATCATACGAACTAGGATTCACAAAAGGAATTGGGCACACGTTCCACCGTAATATAGGCTAGTCTGTTACCGCAGCATGTGTAAATGGAAGGATATATATATATATATATATATATATATATATATATATATATATAATATATATATATATATATATATATATATATACACGTTGCAAATCAGTGCCCCGAACTTATTTTACCGATGGTTCTTCATTTGCTGCCCTAGCAGTGTTCTTGCACTACAGTGCGTTTGTCTCAGTAATTATGATGTTAGCAAAAGTACAATGCTGAAGACAAGTGCCTGATTGTGCAGCCACTTATCAAGGTTTTTAAGGGTACATACAAATATGATTAGAGCTGGAGGTCGTCCTTTCGTTGACACATTATGCAACATTAAGTACTGAGTCAGAGTGTACACCACAGTTAACCAATGTTCTGGATTGATGTCATACTAGATTATCGCCTATATGGTGTGTAAAACCTTGTAATTTGCTTGGTACGTATATGGGTAACTTAGGGCTCTAGCTCTTTTGGAAGCTTCGGCGGGCTCTTATGCATTCTAAACAGTCTGTGTGTATGTGCGTACTTTGTCCCTTAATTATTTGTAGCGTTTGGTCCTAAGTGCGCAAAACCTCCTGGGTATCCCTTTGCGCCAAGTTCTAATGGATCCACATTACTTGTGCGAATGGGGTTTCCAGGTGCTTGCATACAGACATTATTTGCAGATTTCCTTGGTTACATTTGGTTATAGAGCTCAGAATAACTGATGAAAGAGGAAAGCGCACTTGTTGACGGTAGGTCAACCCTGTTTCAGTCTACCGGCGCATATAGTCATAGCCAGTACTTCGGGTCATGCAGAAAAAAACCCTTTCCTTGGTAGTTGCTGTTTTATACCGAGGCCGTCAGTGTACTCTCGGTTAACTACTCGTAGAAGTTTGCTTGCAGTGGGCAGTCACCAAAGTCAGTCGCAAAGGTGGCTGGATTAAAATGGGCTACTTACCATGAATAACCGTCTGGTGTCGTCGGCCTGAGGATCGACGCTCGCCTTGGTGGCCATTTCGAGCTGGATGCTGACTACGATCAGATGCCTTAGGCGGAGGCGGATGACGTCTTCGATGTCCATGAGCACTCCCTTTATCTGAAAATCGAAATAGCAGAATAAAATCATCTGGTTTGTAACTACAGTGATTCTTTAAGCAGCGAATCGTGCACACAATGATAGCTATGAAACAATATGTGGTAACATCAGAGCAGCAAACCCATCGTGAATGGAACTCGACGCTAGTAGCAGGGAGCGAATTCGGAGGGCCAATACTAGTTGGAGAATTACACCAGTGGCGTCAATTTACCAGGGAAATCACTGGTCTGTTTGTCTAAATACGGGATATCAGATCTAAGTGTTATCGTGTGACAAAGAAAAGCTTGCTGGATTGCAAGGAACAGAAGGACAGTAGATGCTGTATCGTTAGAAGTTGTTAAGCGACTCTAAGTCCTCAATTTGGCAACAGACAAATAGATGCAATGTTCCAACCCGGCGTGTACCATATTTGATATAATGGATAAAATGGCTTGCGAGCAGACTCCGGACACTTTAGTGGTTACTATAAAATAGTTTAGCCCTAATTTATTCACCTCTGACTTCGTGACTCTCAATTACTTCACAGTTTGTTATTATGCACCTGAAACTCGAAATAAGCCACATCGCCTAACCGTACCCTTTCTCAGTCCAGTGCATCCATAGAGCTTTCAGATTCCTCCCTAAGCCAATCATGTTCCTCCATAAATTGCTCAAGCTAATCCTTTTCCAGTATCAGGTTTCATCCAAAGGGGCGCGAACTGCCCTATATGTGTACTGTTTTTGCGCGGCCAACCATCGAAGTAGTCACTGGTACACCGAACGAGTACACAGAATGGAACGGTACCGGCTGTGTTGGAATTTCTCACGAAACGAACAGTGCCTACTTTAAGGGCGTTCGCGCCCGCTGGATGCAATTTGATAATTATAAGGACCATCTTCAGAGATCTATGGAAGAAAATGTTTTCCTTAAGGTGGAGTTTGAAAGTGCTTGCAGGTGCAATGGACTGAGAAAAGGTATAGTCTGCGAAGCCGACCACTGATGGCAAAGACCCCTCAGAAAGAAGATCCAAATCCAGCGTAGGACCTTGACATTGAGTGGTTAATCAACGCAGTTGTCTGCTTGGGGAGCTGTTTCGCGATTGACGCATCGCAGTCTACGGACGGCTGTTGGGACATCACCGTCACGTGCTGGCACTGCGTACTTTATTGAAGAAGCTGGGAACGGGTCAAGCAGCCAAGTATCGTCTTCCGGCTCGCATGTTCACTACTTCGCTGAGGTACGTAGCTAGTGGACAGTTGGCCTACCTTCTGTATGGACGGAATGCGGCGTAAACATGGTCGCGCGACTTAAGAACCACAAAACGAAATCGTTCATGGTACCAAGATTTATGGATGGCACTCGATTTTAATAGTTACTCATAGGTTTCCAAACCCATTATGCTTGATCTGATCATCTTCCTATCATTTTTCTTTATAGATTTGCCACTAGACCAGGCAGAAGGTCTGCCAGCTACCGAGCTAAGTAACGCAAGTGACGCAAAAGGGTTGCGGCTGCGGGGAATACCATCATTATCTTATATGACTGCTTACGGTGGCGTCATTCCGAACTCCAACGAGATGTATTTTGTTGTGTGAATCATTGTTCCTGGCCGTACGTGTTCTCACTATCGTTAGTGAGTAGAAACAGTCACAGGGCTCCTGTGCAACATATTCATCGAACTGAGAGCGTTTATTCTGCTGCCACATATCTCAGATGTCGGTTATGGTTTAAGATTAGCGATAGGGGAATATGCAGCGATTCGTTACTGGCGTAATCGACCAAGTTGATACCGCAGGCGCCACTCCGAAAATGACTTGACTTTCAGGCACAATATGGGCCATTTCTAATTTCCCCCATATCTCGGGCCTCTTGAGCATGCCCCAGACCACCGTGACCCTAATTGGAACAACGAATGTGATCGCAAGGCCAATTAGGATGCGCATTTACCTGGGGGCCAGTTGTACTGCTGCCTTCAGTGTTCTCTACCTAGTGCTTCAATGGACGTCTCGGCCTGCGTTACTTAACGACCATGGTTATGGGTCACGTGTACGTTCTGATATGGGCGTCGTGTTTCTCTAATCGAGAAGAATGAAGGCACTCGCTTCGAAACTGGCCTCAGTTGGAGCGTGTCAGCTCCCTGGTTAGGGTCCGAAAGTTGATGAACACGTCTGGCTGGAAATACTTGCTGGCATGGCTAGGAGCCGATCTCAGTGGCTTTCATGCTGTGGGTGCCTTTGTCCCAACTCATTTCTCTTAGTCTCTGCCATCAACCACTATTTCACTTCTTAGCCTAATATAAGTTTGCATAATTAAACTTTCTTCGCTGCATAGTAGCCGGCTGGTAGCTATCCGGAACGATGACCATCCATTACTGGTAGCTCAGCTAGCATGCATCTGTTGCACGCTTTGTATCTTTTTCCATTTATGTATTGCGGCACAGTAGCTGCGATGTTTCCTCCTTCAGCTAACGTGTATAATCATTATGATGTTTCTCCAATCGCCTATGCGCTAGCTTCATACCTTTTGATAACGTACTGAAACCCGAGAATCAACTTCGAACTGCTCGCGCAGCTCAATAGCCTAGTGATCATGGCGATAGCCGCCAAATACTATGGGCCGAGTTCCGCTCCCCGCTCGGCTGTGTCTACCTGATGAGTCTAACCAGAGACGAAACCGTCGGTCGTGGAGTGCAGGGATGGGAGAGAACCACACCGAATTCATCCACTTCGGAGACGGTCACAGTGACCGTATTGGCAGAAGCCGAATTAAAACTCAACCGAGATCACAATTGCGATTGAATGCTACAATCCAAGACACACGGCGGGTGCTGAAAAATCCGATGAAGCTTTTTTGTCAAAAACTAAATATTGTCTATCACCATTAATGCATCAACCGGTCGTCTACCAAGTTTTCTGAAATTATGGCTTCCCGATCGGTTCCAAATATGATCCAAGATATTGAGAAACCCGAAAATCTTCTTCTACCCGCGGTGTCAAACACTGCTCACGGAGCTCAGTGGCCTAGTGATCATAGCCATAGCCGCCAAGCACTATATACCGAGTTCCACTCCCAGATCGGCTACCTCTACCTGATGAGTCTACACAAAGACGAAACCGTCGGTCGTGGAGCGCAGGGATGGGGGAAAGCCGTACCGACACCCTCCATAGATAATCTGGTTTACTATTATGTATTTTCAGCTGGCTTACTGTGAGCTTGGCACATTTAGGATGGAACTAGTTTCGGAAGTTTCCACAACGAATTCCGTTCGTACATGCTTATGGCATGAAGGCATGCCACTTACTACTGTCAGCCTTGGTGTGGAATAAGGGGCAACTATGGACTGGTCGTTAAAAACCATTGCGTCGATCGATTCCTTTTCGGTCAGTGGTGTGCTTGTCTGTCACCGTGTTTTCAAGGTCAACGCGTTCGGTGCGTGTACGACTAGCAAAGTAGGAATGAGCGGGTGGAAGATTTGATCGCTAAGCTCTGAGATTTAAATAACTCGAGTAAGCGATGGGGACACAGTGCCGGATATTTAATTCGCTTAGCGGTCGACAGCTGTGATTGAAGACTCATCGTTCGAAACCGCAAATATTGCTTAGTGGTCTGGAGCTCGGAAAATTTCTAGATTATGTTTCCGGGGGAACAGTGCAAAAACCATGATGTTGAAATTTCAGCTGATCCACACAGGTTAGATCCGAGGGATGAAATGCATTAAATAGCGCAGATGAAGCTGAATCAAATGAGTATAAGCACACGTGTGTGTTGAGAGGTGTGTCATTAAAACCGATTAGAGTACGAGACCGGATTATTTACATCGGCGCGATGAACTGATTTGGCTGGTCTGTCTGATTGGTCTGATTGGTATATAATTGTACTAGCCAGAACAAGAAGTATCGGAAACATTTGTTCGTTAACACTGCCTTTTGGCCAACCAGTTGTTCTGCTCCTTCATGACAATACTCCGGCCCATAACAAAACAGTCGCCCAGACATAATCGCGGTCTTGTTGCTTTGAAATACTTCCTCACCTTCCATATTCTCCAGACCTTGTACCATCTGCCTTTCGTCTCTTTCCGTACATGAAGTCATTTCTGAGTGGAAAGCATGTTCCTGACAAGTGAGACTCTGATTTCTGGGGTCAAGTCATGAGGTTTAATCCAAGCTGAGTAATTCTACACATGTGGCCTATTCAAGCGCATTACAAAATAGGAGGAACGTTTAACGCATGGTGCTACATACGTGAGGAAGGAATAATCTCTGTGCAAAGTTTCGTGTTCTCAGTATCCGGGAAGTTGGTCATGGGAAATCTTTATTGAACGCCCTCGTAAACCCGGTGACCCTGATTGTGCACGCCAAGACAGGCTTCGATCGCGACAGGAGAAAAGAAAAGCAATTGTAAAACGCCTAAGGTGAAAAGAACTGCATAGTAGTGCTGGAGTTCAGTAAAGGAAAGAACCAACCTTTGAGAGTAAAGTGCGTGCCACAATGGCACTGGGTTGTCCCTGATGGCATAACGCCCAATAGGACCGATTCCGAGGCAAGGAAGACCCTGCTTCTTGCAACTTGCTTATGTGACAAGAGTTCCGCACTCATTTGTGCTTTTTAAAGGATTTTATTCTGCTATGATAATCACTGATAATAGTGGAAAAATAAGGACAAGGCGCAAACAAGCACAAAGAGGTTGAAACGGTACAGTCTGCAGATGGTAACTTCTGCTTTTTTCTTAGGTTGCTCTGTAAATCTCAGATAGACCACCAAATCTTGCACTTCAGATGCGATCCCAGTGATTTAAATGGCAGAAGTTTGGTTCAAAGCAAACGGTGGTCTCGAGAAAGATTACTCCTCGAAATCCAGATACAAGGTAGATAAGCCATGACCAAACAATAACCATCGTTGCTCTGGGGGCCAGCCCTGTCCTCTGCACCTTCATAACATGCAAGGCAGTGGAGGATGAACCGCGCTATATCGCAGTTAGGTCTCAGTTATGGCGGTCCGCTGCCGTTGCCCATGGCTCAGTGACATAAGTCGCTGACTCGCAAGAGTAAGGTCGTTGGTTCGAAACCGGCAGGTTTGGGCAGGTACGCTCTACTGACGAATCCCAATAGGACGAAACGGCCGTCTAGCGCTTTCCTGGATGTGTGGTGGCTGTCTGCTGGTGTCTAACTGCGACGAATCTACACAAAAAGCTAATAAATCCCCCTACTACTTATAAACCATCAGAATTGTTTAGTTCACCATCAGGCTTACCAGAAACGCTATCATGTTTTTCCATGCGGCTTGACGGTGGTCGATCATAAGATCCTCTGTGTTTATGACTATCACTATCTTCCCCATTGCGCATCTTCCTGTCTCGATGCCGCGCATCTTCCATAGGTGCCCGTTCGTCAGGTACATGAGTAGCGGTATCCGTCGGGAGCCTCGCCTCTCCTCTTCGCCTGCGGTCTTTAGACCTTGACTCGTGTTTCTCTTGCTTCGTCGTAGGATCTTCTGATAGTGCTTCACGACTCCTGGGCACTGCATAATGTTGAGAGGGATGTTGTCGGTGACCTTCGACAGAAAAGATTGCAAAAATAGACATAGTGCATTACACATGATATAGCATGGATTTCTAGTTTCGTCAGCTGTCATCTGTGAATGAATATGCGGAAAATCCTATGGAGTGAGGCATCCCGATTAAATTACACTCATTACGTATACGTATGGAGATAAAAGCCACCAAAAACAGGTACGAGACCATCATCATCATCATCATCATCATCATCATCATCATCATCATCAACATCAGCAGCATCGTCAACAGCCGTACAACCGCCATTTGGACCTGTGTGAATTTTCGTGCACTTTTGATAGGTCTTATAAGCCCTAAAATCCTAGTCTGTTTCCTCGGCGGTTTGTCGATAACTGTTTAATTCCTCTTGATCACTGAAACAAAAACGGTGAAATTTGTTCCGTATTTTCTTACCCTTGTCCACATAAAATAGTTTTCACAAGCCCCAAAACCGAGTGACCAATCAGTAAAAATGCTCGTTACCTCAGCTAAAACCAGAAACTCAAAGAAGAGACAGGAAACCACTGCAATGCTGGCAAAACATCCTGCTTATAACCAATCCGTCAGCACGGAAAAAATTAAAGGCTCATCATCTAAGATAAAAATAAAGCCGAAGTTGCGCAAAAGAGTAGAAAAGCAATCAAATGATAGTTCTCATAAGGTCTCTCTGATAGAGCACAGCGCAGTTACTGCAGAATCGCCCATTAAAGCGATTGAAACGATTGCTGCGCTTGAATTACAGCTGAAGGATTTGAAGGAAAGGTTTGAATCTCTGTACCAAGTGCTAGAGCAATTTAACTCGACTAAGTACCTTTTTAATACTCCAGATATACCAAAAATCGAACACCTTCGATCCGTTGGGAATCTTATACAACATGTTGCATTTGAGGTGCATGATCGCATTAAACGCTCCAAAAATGTTATAGCATTTAATTTACCAGAAAAGTTATCTCTTGAGTCTATCTCCTCTGCAGTGGCAAACGACTGTCATATTGAAAGACGGCAGTTTTCTTGTGTGAGGCTGCGAAAGAAATCTCCGAAGCAGGTCTGTCCAGTACTCTTTAAATTTTCAAACGACACACTGGCTGAAAAATTCATTTGTAGTAGGAGCGCACTATCCCTTAGGAAAGATTACGTATCCATGGTCCTGAAACCAGATTTAACAGTACTACAAAGGGAGTGCAAAAAAGCCTATTTCCGACAAACAGTCTGTGACCAGTATGTTCCGCCACCCACGGAAACTCAGGAACTTCCCCACCTGGTTGACCTAGATGACATTCTGATCATAAATGAATCAGCTCTTAGGTTGAAATCAGATAGCAACTGTCATAAAAATATCGCTTCTGACTCCATTCAGTGTCACATTAGTCCAGCATTACCGCGCAACTCGTCCCCGAACATACAAGAAAGTTCCATTGCGCAAACGACTATTTCTACTCACTCTTTGTCGTTCACCAACCAGGTGCATAGACGCTCTGGTACGAAACTGAAAACCTCCTCTCCTAAAAGCTGCGAACCTTTAAAACTGCGGAACAGCCCTGTTGCAAAGAACACTGGTAGCAAAACCTCACGTGGAATCTACACGGGTGCTCCTAAACACAATAAAAACACGGCTATTTTAAACATTCCACCAAACGCTGTCACCACTGAAAACCAGCAGACAATCGGCATATCTCCAACCACGCAGCATTTGAATATGCGACCTGTGTGCTCCATAACTTGTGAGCCACTTGTTAGGGAACTTAAAGTAGCTGAGAGAAATTGGCCCAACCAAAATCCTCTCAAACTACCTCAACATGTAAATAACCTTAACTGGCACGTAGGTTATGTGCAACAGCCAGAAAATTGTAATCTCCCAGTGGGTCGCCATTTTCCCAGTATTTCACCCTTCCAACCTTTTTTTGGGGGTCCAGTGGCGTTCTACCCGCCACACCCCCAAATGACACTAATTCCGCAAATTATATGTCCTCCGTATCCACCACCCCCACTCCACTCTCTCCAAATACCACCTCGTTGGGGTCCTGTACCTGGATTCCTGTAGACAACCCAACGGACAACAAGACACTGCACTTACTTTTAATTAATTCCCGTTCACTGTTAAATAAAATGCACTTCCTGCGTAATATCCTTCACCTTTCTTCTCCTGATATAGTACTAATTACAGAAACATGGTGTTCAGCAGAGATGTCTGACACATTGTTCAGGATACTGGGTTATAACATCTTTCGTAATGACCGTCTTTATGGTAGAGGTGGTGGCTGTATAATCTACGTCAAAAACAAATACTTGGTTCTGCCTCTGAATGAACCATTCCTCCAGAGACTTCCTGATTCGGTGTGGATTACAATTTCTATTAATCCAACAAATCTCTTAGTAGGTTGTATTTATAGACCCCCATCTTCTACACTCACCGTGACCGATGACTTGTTGGACACTTTCTCTCTTATTGCTGACCTCTCATACACTAACAAAATAATCGCTGGGGATTTTAATATGCCCGAAATCCCGTGGTCCCTTAACAATAAACCACAAAAACACAATCCTTTTATGTCTACTCTTGATCGGCTGGGATGGGTACAGCACGTCACAGAACCTACACGACTTGGAAACACACTTGATCTAATATTTACGATGGGATGTTCGCATGTGTCCACATACATCAGTGATAAGTTGCCGGGTAGTGATCATAACATTGTTGGTTGTCCTTTCCAAATTCTTTCTAAACAGACAGAATCAGTGATAAATTATCGCCCATTCTCTTCTGTGAATTGGTCAATTTTCTCGGATCTTATAAGGTCTTCATATTGGGATCCATTCTTCTTAGCACAGAATGTACAAATTGCCTGTAATGAATTCTACCACCGCATTCAGCTTTGTGTTGAAGTTGTGGCTCCAGAACGTACTAAGAAGTTGAAAAGGACTGCTGCTCCTGCAGGCATCTCAAAAAAGGTAGCCACTAAACTTTATAAAATAAAGAAAAAATTTAGGAAAACTAATGATTTTACTCTGCTGATGCTCCACACCAGATTGCTTACAGCGTTATACCAAGACCACCACAAAATGCCATGCTCTGAGGAAGTAATGGCACTGAAGGGCGCAAATGTGGTAGGCTGCATCTCAAAACTTTTGGACTGTAGGCAGAATAGAAAATCAAGTTGTATAAACACCATTGTAAACTCTGATGGAACTGCCATAACCGACGGTGCAATCATATGTTCGATCTTCAATGACTACTTTATGTCTACTTATGGCGCTAATGCGAAAGATGATCCTCAGCTCAAGCTGATACACAGAGGGAGTAATACACTCCAAACTGTTGAATTTACACTTAGTGACATATGTCGCCAACTCAGATTAGTTCGGCCATCATGCTCACCAGGCCCTGACAACATCCCTCCAATACTGGTAAAGCACGGAGGTCCAGACATCCCCCTGTTTTTGCTTAATGTATTTACACTTTCCATGCTCAATGGGGAGTATCCTATACACTGGAAACAATCAACTATAATACCAAGGCACAAAAGCGGATCTATGCAAGATGTAAAAAATTACCGCCCAATCCACCACACATCTATTATTTCCAGAATCATGGAGAGGATAGTTAAAGAACGCATAATAGAATATTTGAGTTCTATGAGCCTTCTCAGTAAACATCAACACGGTTTTTTTGAAAGGTAGGTCGTGCACTACCTGCCAGTTAGATTACCTTGATTATGTGACTAGAGCAAGAGACGCCGGAAGTGCTATCATCGTAATATTTCTTGATATCCAAAAGGCTTTTGACCGTGTCCCACACAATTTATTGCTGCTGAAGCTTATGTCCTATGGTATCACTAATTCGCTTCTAGACTGGTTGTCTTCCTACCTCGAGGGTAGAAAGCAAGTAGTCAAAATCGGTAACTATACATCTGAAGCCACTACAATTTCTAGTGGAGTGATTCAAGGTAGCGTGCTAGGCCCGCTTTTATTCTTAATCTATTTCAACGATCTCCTCGACGAAATCTCGTATGGAAAGCCGTACCTTTTCGCAGATGATGTTAAAATTGTGTATTGTTCCACCCCTGGGCAACGTAGTCCTAACTTAGCCTATATTCAGTCTGACTTGTCCGCATTGGAGCTCTGGAGTAACTCCTGGAAGCTGCACTTTGCCACGGACAAGAGTAATCTATTGTACTACGGCTGTGGCCCTTCTCTAAACATCCTTACATTAAACGATACCCCTATTCCTGTGTGTGGCGCAGTCCGAGACCTTGGTCTAAGATATTCTGCCTCATTTAACTTTTTAGAGCATGTTATATTCTTGCAGGCTTCTGCCAGAAAAGTGATCGCCTATATAAGTCGAACTCTTATTTTGAGGGATTCCAGGCTTCAAGCCTTTAAAATATGTGTTAGGCCGAAACTTGAGTACTGTACGATAGTGCATAGTAATCTGAGAAAAGTGGATATTATAGCACTAGAAAACATTCAACGATCATTCACAAAAAGGTTTCTGAACATGCCTAATACTATGACATACCGTGAGCGTTGCGAGGCGCTAAATCTGGAGCCGCTATGGCTACGCAGACTCAAACTTAATCTGTGCCTTTTATACCGCTTACTATTCGGATTGACCTTCACTGCTCAGCCACAACTCGAGTTTCAGACTCGTATGCGCTATGAACTAAGAAACAGCGAGCGCACAGTGAAAATACCAAAGTCTCGCACAATGCTCCGCTCAAAATTTTTCTCTGTAAAATACGCGTTAATATGGAACAAACTTCCATCGAGTGTTAGAAACTGCACTACCTATGCACAATTCAGACACATGATTAATATTCACCTGACTGTTGCAAACATCTGGTCAACACTAAGCCAAACGGTGACTCTAGATGATTTGTATGAGAAAGGTCCTGGATACGTATGAAAGTCACCATATCCTCTATTCGTTTCAATAATATAAGATTACCTACATATAATTGCATTCTTGAGTATATATTTGAGAACGATCTTACTCCTATTAATCCGTTTAACCAATTCTGTTTTCTCCTTTGACGCACTGGTTCGTTGATGCACTACGCCTTCCAAGCTGATGTCTCTGTACCATCGTCGTCACTCGCCAAGATTTTCCATCAAATTGTGACTGGCCTATTGACTGCTAATCATTTCAAAACCCTTATGGGAACCTTTGATCAAAAGACGAACAATTAACTATATTATGCGATCACGTTGTACATGTTGATAAGACCACCCAATTGGTCTTTGCCTCGCACTGCTGAGGAATAAAACGTTTATTTATTTATTTTATTTATGCTTCGCTACCATACAACCATAACGACCTAAGGTACGAGGAAGAATATGAGGTAGAGAAAGGGGACTTTTGGGAAAATCCTAATGTC
Organism: Dicrocoelium dendriticum; assembly: GCA_944474145.2. Lineage (NCBI taxonomy): Eukaryota > Metazoa > Platyhelminthes > Trematoda > Plagiorchiida > Dicrocoeliidae > Dicrocoelium > Dicrocoelium dendriticum. The sequence continues at coordinate 231,583,391 of OX104064.1, read as the reverse complement.
CTAAACCAACATTCTGGGTCAAAGCGCCTACACCTTGTGTAGACAACATACCGTCACAAACAGCTGGCTATCGTGCTAAGATAAGGCAGCATCGATGAGACAGCTTCCTTGCGGCCTTCACTGCCTCGCGTCATAATCAGCCATTACCACTCAAATAACTCAGCACCAAACACAATATAAACAGACAGATAGACTAGGAGTCGGCAACAGACGCGCTACTGCTGTCGACTGCTAGCCATGTCCACTAAAGTCACGAGCCAAGCACAAGGCGAGTCGCGTGGACTCCATCCCGAAAGGCAAGATGGACCGACGGCACCGAGTTTTGCCGTCAGTGACTTCATTTCCCGCTGCCAAGTCAGCTTTTGCTCACCTCAAGCTTTGCGCCCCCCTAGATCTGGCAGAGAAAACAAGGCCTTCCTAGGTAAGCGGTGACCGGGCATACGTAGTGCATGTTCAAGTCAATGATATTTATTCAGTGCTATCTGTTTTTCCAAGGAAGTAGCCTGGTTATCACTGCTTAGTCCTCGCTTGAGCGCTAATACTCAATTTCCCATCGAATGTCATTTCACCAGCCGTGACAAACCTATCCAATAAATCATTCTCCAAAGGATCATTCCCCAACGACTGGAAATGCTCGATAGTGAGACCGCATCCCAAGCGTGGTGATCCGAGTAAAGTAAAGAACTATAGACCGATCTGTTTGACTTCGATATTATCAAAAGTTCTCGAGGTTGTGAAAAAGTGTCTGCTGTCGTTCTTCGAATCGATGAACGCATTGACACCAGCGCAACACGGCTCTACGAAAGGGCGATCCTGTATCACCAACTTAATGTACGCAAATCACCAGTGAATACGAGCTATCAACAAATGGAAGGATGACGTAATATACGTCTAATATGCGTCTGAGAAAATGAAACACGAGGTATTCCTACGTAAACTGAGAACCTATGAGACCTGTGGCATGCTATTTCAATGGCTACACGAGTTTATTTTGGGACGAAACTTTAGAGTACAGGTCATTTGGAAATCTGAAGGATCATTGAGAACCAGGACGACTGCGCTCGCCTCCAGCATGACTTAAATCGACTGTCAACGTGGTCCACTGAAATACAACTCCCTCTTAACGCAAGCAAATCGGAGTTCATCAGTATCACCAGACGTCCAGCCACTCGATCATACACCTTGGACGGCCAGTTGCTCCACCCTAACACATCTGTCAAAGACTTAGGAGTTCTCTCACGACATGGTATGAGGTCACTAGAAAATACAGAGAAATTGTACCGTGTGGGATTTCGTATGCTCTGGGCATTAAAACGCAGTTTCTTCACATGGTCCGAAGAAACCGTCCCTCGTCTATTCACCTCGTTCATAAGAACAATCCTTGAATACGGTGTCCCAACTTAACATCCGATAACCCAGTGGGAAACTGAAAAGCTGAAGAAAACACAGCACATCGCAATTAGAATGATACTCAGTCTACGAAAGCTTCAGTGTGAAAAATAGGTTGTGAAATGGTCGGACTCTACACACTATCCTATCGCCGAGAAAGAATTGCTTTTATTATGACCCACCGAGTACTACACTTGAATCACTTCCCTATACTGCGGTCAATATTTCACTTGCGAGAACTCTGTAATACCCGAGGACACCGTTACAAACTCAGGGTCCCCTGCATGAACAAAGTATGACATCAGCTTTGTATAGAACGACGCATCGTAAACTTATGGAATACCCTAACAGAAGGATTATTAGAGATAGATTCTGTGAAGTGTTTTAAAACACGTATCGATGATTATTTCGGAAACCTGTGCTTTTGTGAAACGGTACACACACAATGGCAAATAATACATCCTACACCTGGAAATATTGACACCAATACGAATTCCTAACCGAACAAGAATAAACGAGTAACTGGCCAAACACTACCGCTAAAGATCTGCTATTAAACTTTTGATTTTTCATAATTCGACATTGTACAGAAACCTTGCTACTTGCTCTTCAAAACAGTCTCAGTCTCTTCATTGCGGACATATTGGTGTTACCCGACACCAGCAATGCTCCGCAGACAGCGACGGTCGAAGACTTGAAGGCGTCTCAGATCTTCAAATCGAAGGGACTAAGTGCCACTCCCACACAGTAGGACGGCTCTCGCTGTGGCTTTGCAAGCACGGCCTTTTAGATGGAGGGAAACCTGTTTCTGCTGCCAAAGATGCCGCAGCTACAAAAAGGCAGTTCTGGTTTTTGTAATACGTGAGCTGACCTCAGTTGCTATGCGACCATCGTTGCTGATGCAGCTGACAAGTTAAGTGAATTGATCAACTACCTCAAGTTCCTCGCCGTCAAGGGTCAAGGGATCATCAAGTGACTAGTGGTCCTGCAGCAACACTTTGCACCTTGAAGGTGCGAAGCACATGCGAAATAATGGGACCACACTAGAGTGCCTATTCAGCGTTGATTACACTGCCTCAACATCGTTAAACAGCAAGACGATGCCGTCCGCATAATCAAGATCAAGTAACCTTTCACCAGGCAGCACCTCAAGGCCTGCATCATCACATACATATGCGAACAGGAAGGTCAGTGCTTTGCAAATGACTTCACGACCATGCTTAAATAGGGCCGATGGGAGAAAATCTGGGCCAGCCGCACGAAAACCATGGAGGCTGGGATAGAGTTTTGGACCTCGGCCCCCGATGGAGGCTCTAAACTAACCGTCCATGGCTCATCCTGCATCATCTGAGCATGAAGAGTTCCAGAAGCAGGGGGCCAACTAAACTGATCTTGAACTTATTCCGCCCAAAGGGCCATATGGTGCTCCCTATCGTGAGTCAGAGTACCCGCGCTGTCTCTGATTGTCTCACGGACGCCTGGTTTCCTGGGACCAGTGGCGCAAATCAGCTAGAAGAGTTTAGGATAGTTCCCAACTGCTCCGCCTGCTCCAATTGTTAAGCCTTACTGGTCCACCGGGCTTCCTTGTCAGCGCGCAGACTTCACTTTATTACGCGCCTTATAGCCCGTCTGGTCACATGGTGCTTAGAGCCAGCTGGTAAGTTTCTTCTGGGTTCCTACAGGTTCACCAACCTCTAGAATATCCAGTGACTGGTGCGGTGACGGATGATAGTACAACAAGCAGATGCTCGTTCATCTTGCTTAGCGACTGAGCTCCCGTTTCAATGAAGCTCAGTGTCATGAGGTCAATAGATCGAAAGTTCGGTACGCAGTGCATTTTGGCAGGCTAGCTCGAGGGGAATAAAATTTTCAGTTGCTAATCGGGGGAGACGTTTGGTGCGCCTCCCGGGAAAGTTCATGGAAAAAATGACAGCGTACCACGGCATGATCACAGTCGACGCAAGTACTCCAGAACGAGCGACAATCTAGGATGAAACCAAGCCACCTGTAGCTTGTGAAAATATGATCTATTCTGGTCTATCGCTGTGCAGCTACAAAAGGACGCCAAGTGGCACTTCGATGACCACTGGGTCTGAATGCAGTACTATTAAGAAACGGCTGGTCGCATACAATTGCAACAGACGCTCGCCGTTGTTCGTACGATTGGAGTTTAATGCATACTTACTAGCTAGTTGAGCTTCTGAGGAGCTTAGACGCCCCACTTGTGCGTTCATATCCCCTGCAAGTACTATGATATCTGAACTAGTAGCACTGCGTAGTAGCGCGTTCAGTTCGTGATGAAATGTGTCCTTGACAGCATTTGAACTGCAGTCGGTGGGAGCATAAACGGAAATCACAAACAAACAGCGTTTTGTATTGCTTCATGAATCAACCTTAGCTGGTGTTTTCAAACGGACTGCATATAAATGGCTGTTCTCCGGAATCCAGCCAACCAACGACGGCTCAGCCTTGAAGCTTAGGACGATACCTACACCAGTTTGACCGGTGTGTGGGTTGCATCGACGTCTCCAGATGCGTTCAACCAATAGCGAGAGGACAAGCCAGGCGCAGTTAGTTCAACCATCTTATTAATGTCATTGATCCCAGTTTTTGACACGAAACGCATCAATACCCAGTGTATCCAAGATACATGTGAGTGCAGCCTGTTGACAGTGCAAACATTGAAGGCTGCCAAGGAAAGTGGACAGTCTGGCTTTCTAACGGACTGTTGCCGATGGGCGTCCGATGGGAGTTGCGGGAAGGTGACTGCAGATGGTTCTACTCCAGTGGCACTTCGGTTGCTGTCAATTATGCTGGGATTTATAGAAGGAAGATTACTAATGGGGGTTGGGATGGAAATAAGTAAGATAGGTGTAAAAAGAGAAGGGAGACGCCAGCAGTAACATCTTTTCACTTAGTCGCCCTGCTGTATGCTGCAGATCAGGCGACTACTGATGAGCTGCGAGACTGCTGATGCGAAATGAAGTTTAGGTTTAAAGGAAATGTCATAGTTATATGTGGGCTGATATAATGTCAGGGCGCTCAGACCTAGACAGGAGGACGATTAGGGTCCTCGACCAAAGCCTTTGGCTCAAAGCCCTATCCGCAAGGTGGCGAAGAGTTGGCAATGATTTAGTTTCATAGAAATGGACGCCATCCTATTTCAAACCCTCAACCTGGAGGATCAGAAGACTAAGTTTGTCTGACAACTAACCATTGAATAACCTGGTAGGAGTAGGTCTCAATGGCCTGGAGGCACCATCTAGTATAGCTCAGTGGGTTACTTGGGTGCGCCAACGGTCGCACCACGTCAAGGTCCAGTCGCGTCGCGACAGGTACCAGTCTGGTGGTGACGAGTGCTCTACATTGCCAATTTTATAAATGTGCATAGCCTACAACGACTTAAGTTATACTCTATGATCGTTTAATCCTTATATTGTTTTGTGAAGGTTTCGGTGTTGCCAATTCCTACTACTGCATTCCATGAAACAGTTTCGCTCTCTTTTGGATTGATCAAGTTTGTGATAGCCTGACGGCAAGCGTGCCGACCACAATCCATAGTGAGTCGGTCAAATTGCGCTCTTCTCTGTCAACGGCTTTTCATGCTCCACATTTACCCAGCGCAGTCGTCATACACTCGTTCGAACGAATCGTATTACCATCTCGTATTTTGTGTTTACCTTTCTATGGAATTATTCCCCATGGATCGCAATCACAGCAACGAAGTTTTTTCAGCATTTCTAGTGTTAAGTTTTCCGCATGAAACATGGTTGTGTTGAACGACTCTCGTTGCTGCTAAAGTACACGTAATAAAGCATGCTCGGCGTTGTTCAGCGATCTAAACATTACGCCCACAGGACCATTTCTCATGAAAACAACGACAAAATTGATGGCTATTGCTTACAGCCACCCATCGTCGACAGCCGATAGCATTCACCAAATAGTGAGAATCCCAAGAAGTATTGCCCATTTTGTTCAGTTACTCCGGGACCAAGAGTCACGCCTTCGGGTGAGAGGAGAGCACACTAAATGGCCAACTGTCCCATAGTAGGTGTTGGTCTCTTTCTAAATGCCCCTCACCCGGTCACCCAAGTGTGCGCAACCGGAGTGATGGCCGTATGCCTGCATCTGCGTACAGGCGTACTTGTCAGTCTCGTCCATCGTGAAAACGCTAGATGGGCGCGGATGGTTGAGTTGAAGTCAACCTACGGCACGCCACAGTGCAAGTTCACCCATCGATAAAGACCGTGTTTCGGGCAGGTTGGAACGCAGACTGGCGTGCAAAATCAAGCGAGCCGTGCATCAGTACTGGGCTATTGTGGTGCATCGTGACAACGCTGGATGAGCTGCGTTAGGCGCTTCTTGCAAGTCAGGGCCACGTATTTCCGCTGCAGATTCCTGTTGGTGACTTCGGCACATTGATTTCAGCCGTTATACCTTCACTATGGCTTAATGTATCCGTGATAACGTCGCCCCTGTGACCAGAAGCCCTAAGATTATTCCGTTTGCTTTCAGCCATGTTTATTTGCTTATGTTCGCTTATAGGTGCCGCTCTTTACCGCAGGTTCTGGCACATCGGAACACACAGACATTGTTCACAGATTCACCGGCAGACGTAGTTTGATTGTTCGTTCCACGAGCTTTAACGTGCATCGTCAGAAACCAAGATTGTGTGCTTAAGAACGTTCAATTGCAACGTTCCACCTGACCAGGCCTGTAGAAAACCATGTTATACCTCCTTGATTCGACATTTCTTGAATAAGAAACCTAACATCACCAGAGGAGGCACACTACTGCGAATAACTGAAGGGGCAAATGCTTTATAACCAGCTTTGCCAGTTGCACATGGCCGATCATAGCAATCGACGACAGTGTTCCAGGACGTGGTGGGTTTTCGTCTGGCAAGCGTTCTCCCTAAAAAAGCCACAAAAGTCCGTTTATCAACACTGTGACGTGGCGGATGTGACTCGCCACTGAATAAAGTCACTGCGCACAGTTACACACTGGAATATCGACTAGCCATTTTTTGATATTCTACTGACACGTACGACAAAGTTACTCTTTCTTCATATACTGTCCCCACCCTAACTACCGTGCTTTTTTATTTATTCTATGCACATATGAAACCCTGTTATCGGCACTCCACTGATGACTTTTTCCTCAGAGTGCTTCGAATGTTTCTGCAAATTGTACAACTTTGGCCACAGCCAATTACGTGCGTTGTAACGTATCTGTTGCGCCACATGATTGCTTGTAAATTTTGATCATGCCTGAGTTGGTATGGCTCGATGAATTCGAGAATAAAATATTTATTTATTATTTATTTATTTTAACTAATTGTACTTGTTCCAGACAGTGGGAGTCCGATTTAACAACAGACAAACAGTACGCTGGCCTGTTGTTAAGGCCACTCGACAGTTTAGATTCATCCATCTTTTCCCTGGTGCTGAAAGCGTTTGGAATCGCAACCGCAGTGTGTGACGATGGAATCGATAACAAGGAATATTGCATGAAAGCTACAGCGCAGAGCGGTGTGTATACGTGAACGAGACGGCCGCCTTAGACACATGCAAACTAACATACAAGGGATACCGACATTGCCGTAGGAAATTAGAAAAAGCTATAATGGCGGTCGCAGTGTTAGTTTAAAGCATCGGTCAAACTGTCGAAAACACTAAGGGAATTGTGGTGGCCGAATATGGTTGGGATGCTCTGGCAATACTTTATGAGCATGATCAAACAGAGTGGGGTCATGCAACGGAATGATCGCGAGTGCATTCACATGAAGAACGTGAACACAGCGCCTGAATTGTATTATCTGGTGCAGTATTGACCGAGATTGCGTACCAGTGAGTGACATTCCGCAAGGAGATGTTATTGCGGCATTATGGCTGGGTATAGTGCTTTGCAAAACTTTAGCTGATGGTTTCTAAGGTGGGTCTTATGAATGTACTGCCAGAATCTGTACGTCGATGAACACGATACAAATACGAAACCGCGTAACCTATTCTTCTATCACCATCCCGTTCACATCCTTCCAGTATTCCTTAGGCATAACCACGAAAAACAAGTATTACTATTGTAAACCAAGTTGCATAGAAGTGGACAGTATAGGCGATGGCTAATGGTGCCAATACTTCGTCAGGGTAGAATGATTGTAGATTTGACGTTAACCTTGTACTTGTTCCAAGTCACTCAATTATGATTACCGTCACCCTTCTGTCAATCATGGTTCTCACATGGTGAATGAACAGCAGTTGGCAAGTAACGTAAGAGCAGCTTAAAATAAAGCCATGTTGTGATTGCTCGATCAGTGCAATGGTGTCGTAAAGTTAACAACTTTGCTCCTGAGTATTATTTGCAGGACTCTATAGACAGCAGAGTTATTGTTTATAGGGTAGGAGCTATTCTTTAGCAATGGAGTGATGATGTTTAGCTAAAAGATGGCGATTTTTTCACCACCGATTCTTGTTGTCGACTTCGGCACTTCGCTTCAGCCGTTATAGCTTCAGTATGGTGCACCTGCCCATTATGAGCAAACGATGTGGGATTACCTTAACGAGTTGTTGGATCACCGGTAGATCTGTCGCGGATGTATAAAAGATTGGTCTGTCCGGTCATCAGATGTGAACCCCTTAAATCTCTTCCTATGGGGTTTTTTGAAAAGAAGAGCTTTCAAGAAAACGCCAATTTCACTGGAACAACTGAAAGGCAGTATTGTCAACGAATGTCGCGCCATCAACACGGAAACTTTGCAAAAAGTTATAACCTATTACCTCAGGTGATTTCCGTACTGCAATCAGAACACCGGCGGGCAGGTTGAGCATCTTCTTCGTTGACGGACATATTACTGCTTTATGCTGTTTTTTGTTAAGATATACGTATTCACTGTTATCACTGATTTCTTGACTAAATTGGTGCACGGGCAAACAATGCCAAAGATGCGTAGGGACAGCATGAATTCAAGGAGTAAAGCTTATTCGACAGCACTTAGACTGACCATTTCTATGCAACTTGGTTCATAATGCTGATAGTTGTTTTTCATGGTTGTGACTACGGAATACTGGGAGGATGTGAACGCGATGGTAATGTGAGAATAGGCTACGCGGTTTCGTATTTTTATCGTGTTCATCGGCGTATAGATTCTGGCATGAGATGAGTGCGTCCAAACAATAAAATACCGGTCACATAAAGGGAAAAGATGGTCCAACGATTTTTCAATAAGAATACGGACCGTTAAAGCTTGGCTTACCGATCCTTTTGAATTTGATAATCGGGGTTTGCAGCAATAAATGTCAGAAAACTTGCCACAGGAAGAACTGGCTTGTGGTGGATAGAATGCCTGAAAACCCACATACGCGTGTTGTGGTTCCCAGATTGGTCAAACAATTTTGCGAGCGAATGAGCTTCGCGTGTTGTGGAATACAAACTTGGACGGTTAAGACTGCTAAGGTCCTGTTCTATCCCTTTTGCTAACTTTCAATACGCTAAATTATACAGAGAACAGTTTCGATGTATGTGGGGCGACCTTATAATAACCATCGAGCCTCCAACACCAAAACTACATTTGTAGCCACTATGTCAATAGGAGAGGATACCGACTGAAGTTGACACACGGTATTACGAGTTAACATTTCAGCAGCAATTTTTCTTTCGTAATCCACAGTATCCGTATCCAGAAAATAAAAGCTTGATACTATACTTCCTCCACCTTAGGTGCTGTTGATTATGTTTTCTAGAAACAACATAATCTAAGAGAAACGTGGGTCCACGATCATCCACCGGGGAGAGGTAGGCGTCCGAAAAACAAAATGAAGACTGGCTAGCGATTCAAATCGGTTATTAAAGAAAACATTGTCATTTTATGCTGTACATCACTATTCACCGAAAAGCACACTGAAACGCACTTAAACCTATAAGCTAACATAAGCAAAAGAACAAGACCGAAAGCAAACGGAATAACCTTAGGGCTTCTGGCCACAGGGGCGACGTGGTTGCAACGTTAGCATGTATACATTAAGCCATAGCGATGGTATTACGGCTGAAATCAATGTGCCGAAGTCACTAACAGGAATCTGCAGCGGAAGTACGTGGCCCTGACTTGCAAGAAGCGCCTAACGCAGCTCATCCAGCGTTGCCACGATGCACCACAGTAGCCCAGTACTGATGCACGGCTCTCTTGATGCTGCACGCCTCTCAGCGTTCCAACCTGTCCCAAACACGGTCTTTATCGATGGGTGAACTTGCACTGTGGCGTGCCGTAGGTTGACTTCAACTCAACCATCCGCGCCCATCTAGCGTTTTCACGATGGACGAGACTGACAAGTACGCCTGTACGCAGATGCAGGTATACGGCCATCACTCCGGTTGTTCACACCCGTGTGCCCAGGTGAGGGGCATTTAGAAAGAGACCAACACCTACTATGGGACAGTTGGCCATTTAGTGTGCTCTCCTCTCACCCGAAGGCGTGACCCTTGGTCCCGGAGTAACTGAATAAAATGGAGTAATACTTCTGGGACTAACTGTACAAGGCACGTTACTGAGCCTAATCCCACGCGAAGCACCGCAGTCGATATCTAAGCCAGACTGTGAGTGCGTGTGCGTCAGTTTCGTGTCAAATCCGCCTAAGATAACCTAGGTCAACTGCTCGATTGTTGCAGCGATTCTGAGGATCACTAATCCTCAACCCCACGGAATCGAACAGTACCTTTACCCCTGCCAAAACAACCAGTACTGAAAATGGTTCCAAGTAGCGGCAGATGATGAAAATGGAAATAAACCAGCTTGGTTAGTGACGGTGTGACCTTCACACCTTCCACTCTAAGTGTGAAGGTCTAACGCAGGTAGAATAACAGCCTCAAAAATGTGACCGATGCACTTCGGTTTTGCCGGGTATGCAGAGCAATATCAATAGTGAGTTGTGCAGTGGTGCCTACGATTAAGTGTGAAAAGTTAACTGAAACGATTGTGCAAGTAGCAAGTCTCAGTGCTTTAACATTGGAATCGAGGAACATGGATCATGTTTCACAGAAACTCTCACTGTTCCTCGTACACAGGTCAAGGAGCAAAGACCTTCCCGCAAACCGCTCCACAAGATTTGAGTCACTTACTCTGACACCTTCTAACCCTTTATTCTAGCAAGTCACATTTCAGGTGACAGCCATCACCCTATAAATGCAAGCTTCGATAAGAGGTTCAGTTATGAAACCGACAGCTCAGAACCAGAGGCAGACCAGTGTCGAGAAAAACGAGTAACGCACGAATCGGTCGCTTCGCTAAACACACCTTGAACGACATATGTCGCGCCATCTTCTGTAACGAGCACACGCTGGGTAACGCAATTTTCACCCCTAAATTCAATAGTGTGGGTCTAAACAGCCCAAATTACTAACAACTACTCTCAAGCCGACCTTCGCCAAAAACCATAGAAATATTCACCAGTGAAACGTTACGTGACGCGTAAGCAATGATCGCAAAACAGAACAACGTTGGATCGCAACAACTGCGGCACCATTAAATTACACACAATCAAGTAACTCGGGCACACCACAGTTGTTCAGGATCCCTAGGGATCACGGTCAGCAACAGGATGTGGTTATACAACGGGGAAGAAAAGCGTTGCGAAAGCAGACAACCAGAGGACAAGCAGGCACACTTTTGAATTATAGTTGTAATAGCAAGAACACTGGCCAATCATCCATAGCCCACTTACAGCGTGAGGGGGTTATAGAATGCATAAACATCATGTGTTCCAAATAAAACGGCCGCTTTTACTCCGTTGCTCAGTAAATAAGCTGCAGGCCTTAGGGTGACACGGGAGCGCACTAAATCACCAACTGTCCAATGGTAGATGTTGGTCTCTCAAAAGTTTCCTCAACCGGCCACAGCCGTGTGAACTACTACATTGATGGCGGAATGCCAGGCCAGCAGGCCTGCATCCTCGGTACTGGTGTACTGACCTTGGCTGCATAGCCAGAGCCAGACCGACAAGAGTTCGCACACAGATATTGGAATGCCAAGGTAACATGCCAGTATCGTTGGTTGTTATAACGATGGATCGGCAGACAGAATAACCGCACGAAATCAGTGACAAATGCATTCGCCGCACTGATTGGTCTTGGCACGATCGATGGATACCACCTATATGAGAAACGTTAAAACCAGAAACGAAGGAAATCGAAGCATCTTAAGACCCTACATCCTCTATCTGCGAGCTTATTTTAAGCTCCTTAAGGCAGTCAGCGTTTGCATGGATCGCACAAAGCAAGCTCAAGGGAACGCATGCCATTCGGCTGTGAGAAATGAACGTTAGCCAGACACCACAGCCGCTCCGAACTGTCATGCTTGGATCGATCAGCAGTTGGCATTCACGCAGGGGAAAAAGCCAACAAAGGGGTTCCATGTGATATGGTTAGTGGGTCGCTGTGCTAGCAATTGAGCAAATCAGTCTAGCCACATGTGATGACCGGTCTATGGGCACCGTATTGCTATCACCACAAACATTGCTATCGCCTCATGACTAGCTTCCAACAAACCCGTAAGCCTTTATTAGGCTGCTTTCGCTGCTAAATGGAATCATACTGCCGGCAGGACATCATAAGGTTGCAGAGTTGTTCGTTTTGCCGTTTCGATCACGTGTGTGTTACAGCTGAAAATTCAGCCTTCATGGGCGCATAAAAACGAAGTGTTGACATCACTTGACGTGACAATGTTCTTAGATTTCAGTCTTCCCCGACGCACTGTTGGCACCAGTAGACAGCGCACAAATTTAATTTTGAGTGCAACTATTGCCCTCATAGGCAGGCAATTTTTAGTTGTACAAATTGATCATCTCTGCGATGGTGTTTCTCATGTAAAATGGAGCATATACATTCATTCATTTCGAGGCAGGACAAAATTATTGCGGCTGTGGTGTCTGCCTAACGTTTAGTTCGCACAGCCGAACGGCTTGCGTTCTGTTGGTCTCGCCCTGCGCCATCCACGCATGACAGGTCGATTGCGACTGTGGTTTATGCTAACGTTCACTTCTCACAGCCGAACTGCTCGGTGTGCCCTGAGATCGAAGACACACATGTCGCTCCTCTGTACCCCATCTCAGCCCTGACGACAAAACAATTTGCGCCATTGGACAATTGGCAATTCAGCGTACTGGGGTACGTCAGCACCTGAGTGCAGCGGCTCCTAGCTTCGGACATGACTAGTAAATCACTTTGTAACTGACTAACGGGACACAGTGAGTTTGGTGAACGAACGCTATGTCTAGGTAGCAAAACCTTAAAATTCGAAAACCTAGTTGCATACTCAGAGGCTACTTGAAGTTTGTTGGGCTTTCTGGGAATAGTTGCAGTATAGTGAAGCAGATACAACAGAGGCGAAATAGCCATCACTAGCATTTCTGGCGGGATTTCATTTGCGCACCATTCGGCAAGGCTTATCATCATGGTTCTAAAGAAGTTCAGAAAGAAAGTTGGATCACGAGCAAACTGTTGATTTAGAAGTAATAGTCTCTTTTTGCAAGTGGTCTATTGCTGGCACAAACCCGCCACGATTGAGCCAACCTAGTGGGATCACGTAGTGACCGGAAACCAAACACGTCTCGCTTTTATCAATAACGAGAACCGCGGCATCCTCAACGGACGGTGACCGCCTATAAGACTCTGTCCGCAAACGCGGTGTTGTACATCCTTTGTATTTGGTCGGACACGTCTGTCTGTAGGCAATTTTCGGTAGCCATCATTCGCTTTTGTGATCCGAGCGTACTAAATAAAAGTAAACCAAGTAAAGTCTTCATTGCGCAGGGTTGTTTCCGACCTCCTAAGCTCTGCTTCAAAACCCAGTGAGCTTCAAGTACATCAGTTCCAGTCAGCAATGACACTTTTTGTTCTTCGATGATTTCGACACACACAATTGGTTAAATGAGGCCATTTACTCGCTTCCTTGAGGATATGCAGAAGGGCGCTTGTCAGCTGCACACTGTGGAACTCTTTTCCCGGTAGGAACGGTTGTACGGCAGTTGTCACTACGGCAGCTGCTTCGTAAGCAAACCCCAACATCTGTCTGTGCCATTGGGTTCTTCTTGGTAGCAACTACGCATTGATGCAGCTATGGATCAGTGGCCCCTTGTTCCTATGATAGCGTTTGTTATCTACAGTGGCCACAAGCCTGGCCATCTCCACTGTCTGACTTGGTTGGTGCAATTAGCAGCGTTCTTTGAGCTATAGCCGTTTAACTTCTAGTTCCAACTCCGCCCTAATCTGCTTCCATCTTAATTCCGCTAGCAAAGGCTCTGAGCGCGACTGACAACTAGCAGTTTTAGTGGGAACAAGAGAGCCAGATTGGAAAGCAACGTCAAAATTGACTTGTCTCGTTTGTTGTATCCGGTCTGCAGATGGTGTCGCCACAGTAAATTACATAGCAAAAGTTCCAACGAGTCCAGTAATGCTGGATCGAAGAGCGATGATTGAGTCCTTTCAAACTGAGCAGTTCCAAGTTGAGCACTCTCAACTTGCATACTGCCAAGTGAGCACGTCCAAAATTGAGTACTGCCAAGGTGAGCACATCCTAAATTGAGTACTGCCAAAGTGAGTTCCACCAGAATTGAGCAATGCCAAGTGAGCACCTCCAAAGTTGGGTACGGTCAAAGTGAGCCCCTCCAGAATTGAGTACTACAAGGTGAGCACCTCCAAAATTGAGTACTGCCAAAACGAGCATCTCCAAAAGTGAGCACTGCTAGAGTAAGCATCTCCAAGAATTGAATACTGCCAAAGTGAGCACCACCAAATAATTGAGCACTGTAAAGTTCACCGCTCGAACGTTGAATGGCGCGTAGCCAATGATCCAAAAACAGAACAAAGTTGGATCGCAATAACTACGGCGCTATTAAATTCTATACAGTTAAGTAACTAGGGCATGCCTCAGTTCTTTAGGATCCAGGTGTATCAATGTCAGCAACAAAAGGCAATTACACAACGGGAAAGAAAGCGCTATTTAAGTCGACAGTCAGAGGACAAGTGAGCACACCACACCCGTGTGGTAGTATTAGCAAGGACTGGCCAATCATCGACGGTCCACTCACAGAGTGAGGGGTTTACAGAAAGTACACATACAAGTAAACATTGTGTCAAATTTGACGATGTGAGCATAACTCAAAGAAGGCGAGAACTATGTTACAATGTCGTGGAAATAGCGACTTTATGCATAGTGGATGGGGCATCTGTTATCGAATAAACAAATAAAAGAGGATCAACTATCGTTAGGGCGGGGATGAAAGGGAACCACAGGGTACGGAGGATTGGACAGTTACCATGGTAACTTTTGAGGGGTATGAGAGTGATTAAAATATCCGGTTCCTTTGAGAACAGTTCGGTGCACGCGCACCCACGATGAGAGGTCAGTTGAATGATAAGAAAAGTACAATCCAAGTGCTATCCGATAGGAAGTTGCAGCTGAATTTTCTAACCATGCAAGATCCCGCTACAACCGCAGTGCATTAACTCTCATGTGCATAACGTTCCCGAGTCCAAATCTGACACAATAAAAGACCACTTACTAGACGATCGCTTCTAGTGGAATTCCATCTGCAGTGCGATTGAGAAACGTAGAGCGTCAACTGACCTCGGTGCACTATGATGAACATCGAATTCTTCGAGCAACACTGAACTTAGCAGATTAGACAGAGGCTGTCCTGCTCTCAGCAGTTCGTCTTCACAACTCACCGAGCGGAGTGCGCATATTACCCGATCTTCCTTGGAATGATCGCCAATAAGAAGCGGGTAATCAAAGCAGCATTCCTAATGGCGATAGCATGAAAACCACATTTATTCATAGTGTTTCCGAGCTTGCGGATGCTTCCGATCAAAATACGCAAACGCATGACCGAGAGCATTGGCGCTACATCTACGAAGCACTCTCTCTCTCGACAATGTCATTGTTAAATCGTTGATATGAATTCCTTCAACAACCAGCAAAAGAGGCTGCGGTCCAAGATTAATGCATGTGGTAGTACACCCCGAGGGAATGACACAAGTACCATTGCTTAAGTGGTCGAAGTTTCGTACCAGGTTGCCAACCGAGATCCGGCTAAAGGCTGCATGCACACGGCCACGAGGGGTCAGTAATTTGATGGAATCTGAAACCGCCGTAAATTCCTTGTATCCACCGTCCTGCGCAGAGATGGACACAACAGCGCCCATGACACATAACAGAACAGAGCGCAGCACGAGTGAAACTTCTATGCTGGAGCACACTGCGATGCTATGCAGCTTGACTGCAATTCATAAACAAAAGAGCAACCAAAGAATGCGATCAAAAACGGGCCACCAAACGGTCGGCTTAAAAGCAAACATATATTTGACATACATCAACGCTCTCCTAACAAGGAAAACACCATTCCGTTTGTACACAAACGCCCAAGGTCTTCTTAGAAAGTTGGCCGAACTTAAAGAAATCCATGTCCCACAACCGCGTTACCTCGTCATGATTAGAGAGGCCTGCTTAAACCTTGAGATAACCGATACGGAGGTCAATTTAGCCGGTGTGTCGCTGCTCCGGAACGATAGAACTGTAAGGGGCGGTGGTATAATACTTTATTATAATACACACCACCGATGTGAATATATCGATCACCCGAAAATCCGCGCTCCTAATCCACTTTGGTGCCTCTTACTGTTGCGGAACAAGGACATATTGTTACTAGCCGAAATTTACCACCTACCAAACTCTAGGTAGGAAATGGACTCCAAATTGAATCACGTCTTTCAGTTTGCTATTAACAAGTCCTACAGCCACATTCTTATCGCTAAAGTCTTTAATGTGCACAACATGCAAATGCAAACAACCGACGGTGCGCAGTTTAAAGTCTGCTCTCAAGAGCTAATTCCCAACTATTCTTTTTACAACCACCCAATTCCTCCCACCTGATTTCGAACTGCTAATAGGACGTCATTACTTAACCTTGCGCTCACCAACGGAGAACTCATGGTAGATGGAATAGTTGCAAGCACGTCAATGGGTCGCAGTGACCATATGGATCTACTATTTGATTATGTATGCTGGGCGGAATATTCTGAAAGGTAGGATAATGAAATATATACTGACATGCACGACAACGTGTTATCCACGCTTTTTAAGGATACATCTTGGTCCTTTTTAACCGCATACTTCCCAGACGTCTACTGGGAAATCTTCACAAAAACGTTTAGCACACTGGTAGTGTGCACATCGGAACAGAAGTCGTTCCAACATTCCTGAGAAGAAGAACAAGGAAAAGTATGTTCCGGAGGGATTTGGTGTGGCGAGCTCACCAGAACTGTCCGAATGCCGACACCTGGACTGCATACGTGACACAGCGTAAATTCTACATGAATTTGTTCCGCCGGGAATAAATGACGCATCCTCAGGAGCAAATAAAGCGATTCTGTACGAACCGCAAACTTCTGTACAGGCACGATCATGGCCCACGAAATGTGAAGCGCGAGATTTTATCACTGGTCATGGCTGATGGATGTTCGCAGTCAGTAGCCGATCTCCTACGGCTTCCCTAGTCCCACATTTGCCAGCAGGTAACCAGCCCAAATATTCCCTTCGCTTCTAGTACTCCAACGCCAGGTTTGTCCAACATGACCTTTACTTCTAAAGTTTTGTTAAATTTGTTATCCCTACCAATCCACAGTACTGCTGGAGTCACGAACATCAGATCGAAGGCTCCGTAGTCGTTATCCAATGATCCAGCAGAAGCACTATCTGCTTTCTGTCAGCGACATCTGCAGCAGAACTATATTTCACTAGTGTTGAAGCGAGAGGTCATCTATCCATAAAGGAGATAGCCGCACTGACCCTACCAACTACCGCCCCATAACACTACTTCCGGTGCTTTCCAAAGGTATGGAATCAATCATCGCAGATGTGCTGATGCAGTGTCTGAAAATCCACAACTTAATAGCCCCAGAGCAACATGGCTTGCGTCAAAAGCGTTCAAGTGATACTAACCTATTAATCGTACGTAATAGCTAGACTGAAGTTCTTGATGTTGGAGCAGGAGTCGATGTCATCTACCTGGACTACTCAAAAGCATTTGATCGCTTAAACCATCGAATTCTCCTTCACAAGCTTCAAAATTACGGCATTGGCGATCTAAGCATGAGTTGGATAAGCAATTTTCTGAATGAGGGTCGGTTGGACGTGAGTCTGGGAATCGCTGTCCGATGCAATTGATGTGTGGTGTGGTGTACCACAATGCTCGGTGCTTGGACCTCGTCTATTCTTGGTGTTCATTAACAATTTGGCGAGATTAACTTCTTCCGATCTTCTGTTTTTCGCTGATGATATCAAGATATGGCGAAGGATCATAGGGTCGGAGGACTACGTACGACTCCAGTGTGATGTTAACACGATGTCGAATTGTTCAGATCAAAACGCCCTATCATTCAACGTAAACAAATGTCATACTGTGCAATTACGCCATAGGCATAACTACACGTGTTTGCTGGGGGCACACGGATTGCAGACCAGCCCCCACGAACGTGACCTTGATGTGCTCGTACAGAGTGGTCTCAACTGTCCAAAATAGACTGAGGTAGCTGTGAAAAGAGGCAACCAGTACGTCGGCATGCTGAGAGGAGCATTCGGGAAATCTGACCCATCAATCTTTCCAATGATGCACAATTCCTACCTGTGCCCTCACGTTGAATACGTTATTCAAGCTAGGCAAACTTCGCTGAAGCGCGACCTAGAGGCGTTAGAGGTACCACAACGAAGAGCAACAAAGAATGTAAAAGGCCTACGCAATAACTTATCAGCGAAAGCTCAAGCTGCTGGGAGTTTTCGATGGAAGCTACCAAAGGCTTCTGGGCGGTCTCATTTTAGTGTACCGAATACTGAATGACCCCAACCATTTATGCCGCCGTTTGCTGAATCTTAGCCACAACATCAACTTTAGAACTAACTATTTGAAGCTGAGTGCACAATACAGCCGTCTAGAGTGTCGACGAAATTACTTCCGCTTCGAGTTTGCCAACCCTGAAAATCTCGTCCAAACTCAATTGTATTCACACCAACTTTAGACACATTCAACGAACGGTTGGATGTCGCTCGTTGCTCCTATCATTTCGTTACCTAAACTGGATTGTTATGTATTATATTAATCATACCCTTCTACCGGATTTATGCGTCACATGGACCCAAGAAGACGGCGCATAAGTGAGCGAGCAGATATTGCTTTTTTCACGCTTTACATCAACGATCACTGCACCACTTGTAGCTCTGTACGCTCGCATACGATTTCCGTTTTGCACTAAAATTAATTGTCAATGCATTTATCTCGGTTCACGCTCGGTAAATGACTCACATATATTTGGACTTCATCGCATTCACCCCAACCATCCTAGGAATGTGTCAAGCACTTGCTTGCTAGCTCGTAATAAATGATTGTTTATTGCTTACAACGTTTGGCTACGAGCCGACGGCTTGAGCAACATGCCATGGAGGTCTGTTTTTTTCTAAATGCATTGCTGATGCATACTAGCTTTTGTGTCTCTAATTCAATGCCTCATGCTTCTCCAGACTTTCAAGGTCAACATTTCCGAGGAGATCATTTACCGGTACAATAACATCGTTCGGTAACTCCCGTGATCAACTCCCTGATGGAGCCACGTTCCGAAACCCGAACCAAAAATGGCGAACCATAAACTGACTACTATCACTCGTTGCCATCGGAATTCAGTATTCTTCTGGCCGAAACATCAAACTTCGACCACCTGCCTTGTCCCTATTAGGGAACAGCTTCGCGTCTCGTCGAGGAATATACAATTTATTTATTTATTTATTTAATCGAACGAAGAACAAAATCAGCTCGAGTGTGGTGCTGCGTAAAGGCCGCACAAAATGTTTTTGTTTCCGTCAAGGTCGCACTCATTGGAATGATCAAAGTTTGCTGCATGGTATTCTGAAGTGAGATTTTGTGTGACCCCTTAAACACACAGTGGATATTCAAAAACCAGCCGAGGAATTGCTAATCGTTGTTGCAACCAGTATCGCTGGGACTAGATGGTCTAGTGGAACGGAGAATCCCGAGTTCATTGGTTTGAAGGCCAGCTCCTGTTGTATTTGTCTGAAGACACTAAAGGGAGATGGAATTGGGCAAATCCGAAGATGTCTCCACAGACCACAGAAGAACGGAAGTGCATACTTCACTGCTAATCAAAAAGGTTCCGATAAGTGATTTCCAACAAACGTGTTTAGAGCCAGGATTAGGGTTAAAGTTAAGCTTCCTGCACCACGACGAATTTCGATCCAAATCGTAGAAAAGTCACATAGTGTCGGTATTTGCCCGTACTTGGAGACGCAACCTTTAAAATAGCCATTGTGGTTTTTGGTAGCAGACGGTATTTGCGCTATCCGTTGTAGATATATCAATTTTGTAGTAACACCTTGAGGAATTTTTTGACTAAGCTATTTTTAATTTCACTGAGACCGTTTTGCTACGCAGAGACTTTGAAAAAAGTTCATCTATGCTCTACGCATGTTTCGCAATTTGGTACTTTCGCCAAAATGAACTCACTTGTCAAATGAAACACTTAGAAAAAATTTACCGCGTTAATCGGATTACAGTGTCGCTAGTTTCAGAAATATACGATTGCTGTTCAGTTTACTCGGGTAACGGTATTATTACGCTTTAACATTTTATTTTTCCATTTGTGGAATTTTACATGTTTAATGTTACTGTTTTGGTTCAACTGTAGTCAATAGTGTTAAACGCTGAAGATGAGTGGATCCGAACACATACAGCTTCACTTGATATCACCCTTGACAAAATTCGATTGTTCTGCTGGGAGAATCAATCTTGACTTCGACCACAAGCCCAAGTAGCACAGGTATTCAGATATTTTGCAAAGTATACCTTGGCTTATGGAAATATGGTATTGCCTACCCGAAAACACTGCACATCAGTATGCGTTTCGAACTTGTTTACCCTCATCAGGTATAGATAACGCCTCGAATCCGGGACTATTGGGATGTTAATTGGGAAGCTTACCCCTTTAACCACCGGGTCACGACGAGCGACGCTTGGCACAATGATTAATGGCTGATTGCAGGGTCATTTTGACGCGGTGGCTAAATACGCAGCGGTCCTAACTAAAATCCCAAGGATCCTCGGATCGAAGCTTGCTATCTCTATCAAATGAGATTAAACAAGATCGAAACGCGCAGCAGAGTGCATTGTTTTCGTTCAAGCAACACTCTGTTTCCATACGGTTCAGCTATGGTCTTATTGATCGAGCTGACCAAGGTAAGCTTCCATGCAAATCACAGTGTAGATTGAGATTGCGCGTCTCGATCCAAGAAGTAACTGCAAATGACCCGCCAGTCAGTCATAACCGTTGTGCCAAGTGTTGCCCCTCGTTACCCGGTGGTCAGAGAGGTAGACCTCCTAATTAACATCTCAGTGGCCTGCTATCCCTACCTGATGACAGCAAACCAGGTGGAGTAGAGAGTTTTCGAGTAGGCAACCCAATAGTTCCATAAACTTCAGCTGCGGTCCCCTAGGCTCGCTTTCATGGGATCACAGTCCACTTGGAGACTGCACGTCTCTACGAAATCACATGAGTACCTACAAATATCCTTCAACCGTTTATGGGTCAGTCATGCATCAGCGAACCCTGCAGTGTTACAGTTCTTATCCAAGAATGTCAAGGCTTTGAGTGCTCGGGGTCTTCAGCGGACATCATCGGCGATTAGGTGAGAAGCTCACTTTGACTTACCAGATTTTGAGAGACCCCAAGCACTCGTGCCACCATGTGCTAGCGCTCAATCAAAACCGTAATTTGCGAGACCAGTATCTCAAGCTGACAAAGCAGTAGAGAGGTTTGGAATACCGTCGGAATTTCTTTTCCATACGCGTTTGCAAAGGGTGGAATGCCATACCGGAATCTGTTATCTGTGCCCCTTAAGCTGGTAGGGTTCAAAACCCGAGTTGACTGTGCACTCATATCGCTGTACCATCTCATACGGCTCACTGCGCATTCTTAAACACGGGTGTCTTCTGTTAGAGAGTTCACTACCGATTAACTCACAGTAAACGGACCAGTGGTCCGGGACTAATCTACTCTGTGGCTGCACATCAAGCGCAGTCACACCGGGGATACGAACCAGCAGCCAATCACTGGAGAGAAAGATAACAAAGGAAATGGATTGGGTAATGCATAGGGAAACGGTGACATGAATCCTAAATTAATGAGCATATGAAATAAGTTGTTTACAAATGAATCCGAAATAAGTTCACGAGGTCAGAAAGTATATTTTACGGAAATGCCACAAACACGAAAATGTTATCGAAATTAACTACAATTGGCTTAAGCGACGTGTACAAGTTTGTAGAAAAAGGTACAGGTAGACATTTATATGAGAAAGAAGAGCATTAAGGCAAAATTGAAAACCCACCACCTGAAATAAAGAGAGTTAGCATGCAAGCACGCGGTTAGTAAATTGGATGCAGCGTACCTACAAACTCTGCGCTGATTCTGCCTACGTTCTCTGCAGGCCCCGTCGTCGCTTCGGTATGGGTGCCGGAGTGGCCTCGCTCATGGCTCACTAGTCCTGCCTGAGTCAGGCACTCGTGACCGTATGTGCTACAGCACCATGCACTCGATGTCGATGGAGTACAACCCATCGGTGCTTGCCGCTTACGCACTTGCCGCGCACTTGCCAGCACATTTACATTTAACACTACGTACACCGTGGTGAGTCAACCGATGTGAACCTAATTTGGCTGACAAATTTCCCATATCTAGACTTTCCCCATAACCACCCTATGGGACCTGTTAAGCTTTAGCTATTTTACCCGTATAAAACCACTGTTCCATTGATCCACCTGCCTGAGCTGTGCGTTGTGGATGGCAAATACTACCAGTCCTGTCTTCACTGTGCAATTTTATTCACCTATTGTAACTATTTAAAACACAACCATTTTAACGCAGACGAAAATGCACACAACCTCGGAAAATATACTATAAACTTTTCAAGTGCTGGATAAGATCCGGGACTGGTCTACTCTGTGGCTACTACCTAGTAATCAGGCTAAGTGTTCCGTTCTTCGTATCGGAGCGTCTTGCGCCCTTTCGAGGTACGTGCTCAGTGGGTTCTAACCCCCTAGTATCGAACTAAATCAACTCATACACCGTACACCACCTCAGTTGGCACTCCGGCGACAACTGGAAGAAAGCCGCCAGTACGGGGTTCCGTATGCTGTGGTTACTACGCCATTGTTTCAGAGTCTTAACTGCCAACATCTTTGTGAATCTGTCCTCGGCTTTCCTTCGGTCACAACTTGAAGAGTGCATCCAGGCTTGTCCGCCGTGCCTCATCCGAGTAAAATGAGGCTCGAGAGGGTTTCGTGAGTGGGTATTAGTTTGGTTGATGGGTCCGGCTGGTTTGGGACCTAGTAAATGAATCTAAACACAACATTGGACACCGATTTAGAGATCATAAATTCCTTCACGGTTGCGTTGGGAAACACCCGATTGGAATAAGCTTAGGCTTTTCAGACTGGCTAGAAAATGCTGCACCGAATGGTGTTACACAAGTGAGCAACGGACATAGTGTGAATGAGTTATCCGCTCGTATTCCAACACCGATGACAGTCAAATCCGTTAGCGATGGTTAGGACTTTACTGGTAAAAGATAATTTCACGTATAATGGATCAATGTGTGGAGCTGGTAAATCCGGTTCGAGCGAGCGTACGGCGAGTACGCATATTGTGTCGGTCACCGACACTGTACCACGTAGGGGATGAAGGGTCCCACTTGCACCCCTATGAATTACGGTGCTGACACTGAGGCCCCATTAGCTGTAGACGCTGGACTATGCACGCAACTACACACCTGCGCAAGTGAGCGGCACATGCAAGGCTCAAAGTAATTAACGACACAACTTCCTTGCCCCTCAGAGCAACTCATCTGCCATTCAGCTTAATCCTCTTGCTCAAGGGGACAACTTGACCGAGAACTGGTATAGTATTGCACAGGACAAGCGTTAACATATTCGTTGATCTCCTATCACAACAGTGTTTTTAAGTTGCATGGTCGCACAAGCCATAAATCGCCACGAAGAGGTGAAGGCTTAAAAGAAAGCAACTGAGCCCGTCTAGTTTCACTAAAACTCCGTAACACACAAAACATCTTGTTTGATCAGGTCAATCCGATATCTAGATCTAGGGTTGTCCAGGCAATTCAACCTGCCTTAACTCGACCTTATCTGCTTACTACCTTACATTACACAGAAAATGCAGCTGAAGCTATGAAGATTTATATGGTGCTAAATTGATGTGTCAATCCAAGCTTTCTCTTTTCCTTTGCAAATGAGTAAAACTGCAGCAATTACAGATAAGTTACCCTGTACTGCTCCAGGCTGTTATGAGCGATAGCGTGCTACTCCTCTGATTTTGGTTGATGGCTCCAATTGCCTCATCAGCTTTCACGTTTCTTCCCCGTCCATGAACCCGCCATATCCATGATATCCCCGACCTGCACGGGAAACTAATTGAGAATGCTGGTGTCCTGAAAGAAAACTACAGTGCACGCCTCAAACCATCTTCCTAAAATGTTCCTATTGCATCCATGCGAAACCCTCAAACATTGGTCACCCTGCATGCGTTGGCATGTTGAACACGTAAATGCGATCCATCCCTTTGTGGACACGATTTCCTGGTATCACGAGACAAACCGTCTTTCAATAACGGTGAGACCCCTAGCTTTAGCTGGTCGTGATTAGCGTTACAGTTGCCTAACATTTCCTTCCCCGTTATGTGCACTTTCCTGAAGGTGGAATTATGTCAAAGGTCAACACTGCCCAGTAGTATGAACCAACCGACTGTGACCAAACGTTCTCGAAATGATAAGTTCTAGAGCGTGTCCAAACAATTTTCCGCGTTTCGATAGTACTAACACTATTTTTGGTTATTTTCGGTCCATGGCTTCATCGACAAGACCTTTCCAGTAGGTTATCGCCAGACAAAGTAATCAAGTATTTCGTCTCTCCCCTTATGTAAACAAGACTACCCTGCAAACACGTACGTGACTGTTACTGGACACGCTGCACACATCACCTGTATGACAGGTGGAATATCTACTACTTTTTTCATATTCGGTAAACGAATCCACACTAGACGACACTTATAAGCCAAGTGTAGTTTACTTACCGATCCACTGCAGTGCATTCCCTTGTTTTAATGTGGGACTGTTTTCTGACCAGCAGGGATATCGTCCGTACGAACATGCATAGGCTTTCACGCCATTATAGAAAAAACGCGTTACGACTGTCAAAGAAAGGTTTAAAATGATTTTGCAATAATTCACTAACAGTAGGTGGATTTAAACATTAATTTTCATCACGCCTGTCAGATCCATGGGGCTAGTGTTAGGACAAGAAGGCATAACACTGGGTAACACATAGTACAATTCAGTGTTGTTTCACCTTTTTTCCGTGTAGATGCAACCTCGTCCAAACAGTGACCTTGAACAGTGCGGCTAGGCCACGCATATGCGTGCACGCCCTCGCGTCATACACGACACCCACACAAAGAAATCAACACGATGGTCGGATAACGGTCATCAGTGGTATCGATTTGAAATTCCATTGTCGCGTTGTACCTATACCAAAAGCTTGGGTGGTAACATTTCCTGGTCGATGTGGAACCGGTGAACTATAAGAACACACTTCTCGTCTTCGTTTTACCTCAGGGTGTCAGCGTGCGGAAAACCAGTGGTGTGAGGTTGAATTCGTGCAGTTGGACACAGCTATCTAAGCTGTTACAGTCGAGGATTACTGTTTAACGTAGCAATGTGGTAAACGACCGGTCTCCTTATGTGAGTTGGGCGCCCGGTAGCTTCGAAGGGGTCACGTGGTTCGGAGATATAAATAAACAAATCTTTTATTTCTCGACGGTTCCCGTGTAGCGATAGGTCAACAGGAGCTCTGTGCACACTTAAAAACATTTCGACCACCTTCAAACAGGCCACTACAAACCAAGCCTGCAGCACCGTATGTCACAAATAGCCTAAGCGATGCATTACAAGCGAGTCTGTGGTAACCAAGCCACATTTAAGATGCAGCCGTGTCGCCGCAGATGTCGGGTGATCTGGTAAGGATCAAGGTGCGCTACTGTCTCTATCCGAATACCAGCGCCGAAAAGTGGACACAGTAACACGACTTTCTACCTTGTCATCGGACAGGTAGCTTGTTGGTCTTTGTTCAATAAAAGCGATTTCACCGGATTTGCTCCACTGTCGAAGGCCAAGGCAAAAAAGATGAGTGGCAAATCTCCAGACTTGGTCTCTTCCGACCGTATCTAATTACGACAACAGTGCGTCAGTTCTTGTCACTCTTAATCGAGTGGATAAACTGCGACACCAATGAAGTGAAAACTAACCATAGGCAGGTTTAAAACACGAACATTGGTGTGCCTGAAATTGACCGACCCAAACAAATGCTCGGTCTTGATCTGGATGGAATTTTGCAGTTGAGGGCGGCAGGACCGTGTCTAGGGTGAAGTGCATCTAAGGCATTGAGGGAACATAACCAAAGTTAACAGACTTGGGCAATCAAGAAATCCATGACGTCAAGGCACGCGACCTTTAGAAGAAAGTTTCGTTGCGAAGCAATACTAAGGATCAGGCTTCGCCGATCCATGGCACGTCCTAGTGCAGTGATGGATGTTTCATCAAGCATTTGTTGGACTATCTTTGTCGTAAGCAGAAAGTCCAACCCGCATGGTCCATCAGTCCCTCGATCCTAACCATTGCTCACATTCAATTAGGCAGTGGCAGTGACCAATCAAGCGCCGGTGAGTTATCACCATGAACAAGATAAACTAACAATGGTCATGCTTTAATTTGTCTTGCGATCTCGCTGTAGCAATACCACCGATCCTATCCACGCCCTAGGATTCTATCCACTCACTGAACGTAATTCAAATTATAGCAACTGACGACGGAATTAACGACGGCGTAAACGGCAATATTAGCAGAGGGACTGTGCGATCCTTCAACAACAGCAATCACAGTCGAAATTCTCCAGCTCGAGCTACCTGATACTCTGACAAGTAATCTGTCTCTAACTTCTAAGAACAAGGTACCGCAGAAAGAACCTACTAATGTGGAGGAAATTGCTTCGAAATTCCAAGTTTGTAGCATGCCGTTTCAGCTGGTGTCACATTCGAGTCCTGGTTCAAACTTTATGAGGGTAGATTCCGTGTTGTAGTTAGTGGTAAAGATGATGCAGGACAATCGCAAACATTGCTGCGACAGTTGGGGAGCCACGGTACACGACCGCTTTGTCGGAAATCTCACTTGTTTCGGCATTCGATGACACGGTTCAGTCTCCGACGCAGATTTTCGGCAAAAGTTTCTCGCTATTTAGCACGCGCTGTCCTTGTTTGAAAGTGGTATAGTCATTCATGAATGTGAACGTTTCAAACTTACATCCATGACAGAGCCTCAGTTCAAATGATTGATGTTCATTTGTGGTGTGCAGTCTCCTTCAGAAGCGGACACCTGCACACGGTTGCCCACCAACTGAAACAAGACGCTGACATAACATTGTAGAAAACGGCAGATGAATCTCAACGTCTCAGTAACCTGAATTATGACTCTAGTGTGGTAGGGCAGAAAGGGGTCCACTTGGTGGATGTAAAACGGGTCAGTTTAAATCAGCAGGAGCGCAAGAAGTCAGCTACAGCATGCCGGAACTGCGATACATGAGCCTACGCAACATAGTGCACTTTTCGTCCACATCGGTATACTCGGTGTCAAAGTTACGCTCACAAAGATGGTTTTTGCTAGCCGCATAACAGGACCAGAAATGAAAACTGGAACAGCAGATTTTCGAAACCTTCACCAAAGAAAACAACCCGCAGCGTTGTTGCTCCCTACCAAGTCAACGCGACATCGAGCATAAGCTATCTTACAGGGAATGTCAACGGCTATGCAACGACACTTTGAGTGGATACCTGATCCGATATCACAGTCATTTCACAGTCTATTTGGGAAGCTATCGAGAGCCCTCCAGTTTTGACCACTCAACAAATTGTCCTCAGCGCATTAGGATCAATTCTGGGATTGATTGATGCGTTAGTCTGAATAGTAACGTACAATGATTGTACATCTGAGTCTATATGTTGTCTCACTAAGCAGCCCGGTAAACCCTCTTCAGACCTGGGTCACACAACGAGACGTCTATCCCGGAGGATTTGCGGACACATCCCGGCGTGGTTTAACAAAGGAGAAATGAGGTCCTCAGGCAGCTCAATCATGTCGCATCTCCTCGAAAATGGCCTTACCGCATCTGAGAATGACTTTAAAGTCATCTACCCACTATTTGAAGGCTTCTTGCAAGGCTTCCGAAAGCAAATCTTGTCTATTGCCGAGGCTATTTACATCCACCATCTGAAGCCGTAATTATGTGTACATAAACGATTCATACGACCGATACTACTATCGTGGCCGACTGACATGGTTCCTTAATTCTCTTCGTGACCTTACCTATTTACTTTAAGATGCTGAGGCTTTTGTATTAAGTTCAAGTTCAAGTGGGACTGGAACGATAGGATTATCCCGTGAGTGTTCCTTCTTCGGTGGGTCGTTGAACCAGGAGTTGGCGAACTTTGAGATACTGATGGACCTAAAACAAAGACCGCATCACACCCTGTTCAACCAATTAATGCCCATGTATCCTGCCCTAGCAGTCCCTGCTGGGCCGGTTACGTGAAGTAAGAAAGAGAAAAAAGTAAACTCAGAAGGCAAAAGAGCAAGTGGAAAGAGCTAAGCAAGTGAAATACCAAGATATTTGAGTCATCAAAAAAAGAACTGAAAAGTGAAGGTGAGTCAGCTAGGAAAAAGGAAAGCTTTGCTGTTGCCACCCAAGAGCATCGAGCTGGCGCGCAAAACCCTTAACCGTAGGTTCCCTAACCACGTGGTCTGGAAGCGAATTCCAACGATCTATAACTCGGCGCGATAGACGAGTTTCCGTCCTAATCCTATCAGACCGTGGCTTATGCAGTTTCAGTGGGTGACCGCAGAGATTAGGTAACGTAGCGGGACTAAATAGCCCTGACAAGTCCGGGCCAATCTTACCCGTCAAAATACGATAAGTGAGAATCAGGTCCCCTCTTATCCTTCGGTAGTGCATTGAGTACATCCCCAAACTGAGCAAGCGTTCAGGATACGTCTGTCCCCGTAGACCCTGCACTAACCGAGTGCCCACTCGTAACACCCTCTCCAAGTCCATTTTGTCTCGGTTAAGACATTGTGGACAAGCCTGAATACAATATTCCAGGTGGGATCGGACGAATGCCGAAAATAGCTTCACAAACAAATTGGCCGTTAAGATTCCGAAAGAGCGGCGGATAAACCACATCATACGAAACCCTCGACAAGCAGCCTTCTTCCAGTTGCCTCCAGAATGAAGTGCTGATGCGTGTACGACTCCGAAATCAACCTTCTGAGTGACAACAGGGAGTTCACCACCGCCGACAACATATCGGGTGGGAGGATTTGCAGCTCCGATTCGGAGAACAGGGTATTTGGCCCTATTTATGGGCATCAACCATAAGGTAGACCATTCCCAGAGCCTATCCAAGGCACGCTGAATTGTCTCAGGACCCCCCGGGATATCCATAATATTCCAGAGCTTAAGGTCGTCAGCAAACATTAGTGATGACACCCCTAGCTCTCCCGGCAGGTCATTTACATAGATCGCGAACAACAATGGCCCCAATACCGAGCCCTGCGGGACGCCACTAAGGACAGCTTGCTTGAGCGAAAGGCTACACCCCACCCGTCCGCACTGTTCCCTCCCGTCAAGGAAGGCAGACACCCATTGAAGGGCGCGACCAGATATCCCGTAAGATCTCAAATTTAGTGAGAGCCGAAGATGTGGAACAGTGTCAAAAGCTTTCGTAAAATCTACGAATAGCACGTCTAAAGCGTGGCCACTGTCTACCGCTTCGGTCCAGCTTTCACGAGCTACAAGTAGATTAGTCTGACATGAAAGTCCCTTGCGGAATCCATGTTGCGCAACACTGAGAAAGTCGAACCTATTCAGGTGGTTCTCCACTGAATCCCTTATCAGCTTTTCGAACAACTTGACTACTACGCTTGTCAAACTGACAGGCCGGTAGTTCGCGGGTAGAGCGCTGTCACCGCCCTTAAAAATCGGACAGATGATTGCCTCCTTCCATTCCGAAGGTAGGATGCAGCTGTCCAGCGATATTGAAAACACGCATGTGAGAGGACCACTCAGCTCAGTGGCCAATTCATGCAACAGCTTCGGATGAATTGATTCAGGACCGGAAGCTTTAGAGGGATTAATGCCTTGCAGTAGCTCGAAGACCTGAGTCTCCGTTATGCTAAACTCAGCTAAGCAAGAATGCTCTGGAAATCTTGAAACCAATTCAACCTGTGGTAAAGAGATCTCCCGTGCAAAGACCCCAGTATACTGATCACGCAGTATACAAGCTTTGTCATAGTCAGTTTGCGCACGGGTCCCGTCTGCTCGCAATAAGGCTGGTATAGACAGTTTTGCCCCGCTGCGTCTTTTAACGTAAGCAAAAAACTTCTTGGGATTAGCTGCGGCTGAGTCCGCTAAACCCTGCTCGTACTGGAGACGAACAGTTCTGAGATGTTGCTTACATTTATTTCTAATCTCTCGATAACTATCATAGGTGCTGGCTGATTGAGCTGCTTGGTAGGTTCGCCAGCATCTAGACCGTTTCTTGAGTAGGTACTTGCCTGTGGTATCTATCCATGGAGGCTGTGCCCTCAACCCTCCTTTCCTAATGAGTGGAATATAGGGAGTGGAAACCTCCGTAAGGTATGCCTTAAATTTACCTCAGGCGAACTGGACAGAGTCAGCCATCGAGATCTCACAGTTCAGAACTGAAGCCTTAGTTCGCATTGCACTAATGTCCGCCCGCCAAATATGCGGCAGTAATTCAACAGCGGTCCATCGGTGCCTTGAAAGAGCACATCGAAAGGATATGCATGCGTGATCGCTGGACCCTAGAGGTGCACCGTGTGAAACGTCAGTCACGAAGTCCAGGGACTTAGCAAAAACCAAATCCAAAGTAGATGGCATTTGGTTGTCCATATACCTAGTGGGAAAGTCAACAAACTGGTGCAAAGGCACTTGGAGAGTCAGTTCAAGGAAGTCTGCACCGAATGTTCCTAAACCCCGAATTGCAAGAAAGATCGGCCCAACAGACTTCCGGGAGGTTGAAATCCCCTAGTACTGAACACTTATTCGCAGACTGAGTGCGAATAAAGTCAAGTATCCCCCTGGAAGAACTTCCAGGACTTCTGTATATCACTATAACTGTAAACTGGGTAGAGGAAGTGCACAAAACAGCCGATAGGGCTTCAACAGTCTGATCCGACGACTGGAATGTGCAGGTCCTCAACACATCTAAGTTACAGCTCACATGAAGTACAACGCCTCCGCCTTGGCGACCAACGGAACGATCAGTTCTAAGCAGCGCGTAGCCAGGTAAATATACCTCACCGTCCGTGATATCCGGAGACAACCACGTCTCAGTGAAAGCAAGTATGTCGGGACGAGATTTGTCTACAAGTAGACCCAACTCGTGCACCTTGTTCCTTAGGCTACGCACGTTGCTAAGTACTACCTCAAGGAAGTCGGCACGACCATCCCTGGGTCGTGCGCCATCAGGATTGGTTCTGATAGGGCGGAAAGTAATTTCCGGCTGACCACCTGAAAACCCACCAGACGGAGGCCTTGTTCACCAGCCGCCCGTCTAGTTTTGAGGTCTTTGATAGCTTCCTTTAACTTCAACCTATCTGCCAGTGGGAGGTCCGGCTGAACGCTGACACCACTACCCTTAAGTTTGAATGCAAATCGCAGTAACGATTTGCGTTCCTCCGGGGTAGAAAGGACTACGCGAAGTAGTCGGGGTCGTGGATTTGGCGTAGCGATAGGAACGTTCCCCAATCTGGTCAGCTTTCTGACAGTGACACCAGGGAAACCAGGTGGAAGCAGCTTGCTGACACACAGTTTCAGCCACTTGATGTCATCCAAGATGCGTTCCCTTGGGAGAACGGCCTCTGATTCAGTAACGTTACGGAATATAACGCTGCCATCGGTGAAAGAGTCGGTTCGACGGGGAGTGTTTATCCCACGTGCCTTGGAGTCGACACCTTTCCATTGGTGCACTTTTCATGCCATCTGTAGCCGCATTTAGTTATCAATCTTGACCGTTCAGACACATTAGAAATCAATCCCGGCCCGCTTTGACCTTTACCCCACACATTCAATGTTATGTAAACGTTTGGATCTGAAGAGAGTTTACCAAAAAGAATTCTTAAGCCTGAATTGTTTTCTGGTCTTGACTCATCTGAATGCAATTGGAATGTTTGCTTTGCTGAAAATCAGCATTGCTCGTGATTCGTTGAAAATAAACATTCTCGGTATTGACTGGTTAGATAAGTCCAATCTTTGGAGTATCCCTTTGGACAAAGTGTAAACCGACACTGAGCATCAACGTTTCTTCTGTAAGTATTGATCCGGTGTTTCAAAAGCGAGAACACAGCTTTTATTCCAACGATACGCTGTAGTTCTGCAAGAAAGCCTTGGATTTTGTACCAAAACACAGTTACAGTTACAAATGGATGCCAAACCCGTTTTTCTTCCAAAACGCCCAGTACCATATGCAGTCTTATTCAGTGTTGACCAAGAGCTTCACCGCCTACACGGCTTAGGATACCATACTTCGTAACGTAATGAAGCACCTGAAAGTAGGCTGGTCAGTCCTTAACATCGATGCTAGGATATCTTATGTTACCGATGCAGTTACTGATGGTAAAAATATTATTCTGGCCTCAAACTAACCACACACCACAGTCGATTTGATTGCCGACAAAACGTTTTCTACCTTCGGGCATTCCGACTGTGGAACACTCTTCCTTCTCACGTTATTTTCGACGCTACATAAACGCCTTTTAAAAACACCACTGCATCACACGCTATCTCCTTTACATTACGTGACATTGTGACAAGGTCCATTTCAAGTGGACACAAAACAGAAGCTCCGACAATTTGCGCAATTTCTACGTTTTCTACGTGCAATCTTATCGGACTTTGAATTATCCTATACCACTCAATTCCTGTTTGTGTGCTCTCTCTGGCAGCGGAAAAAGTTGCATGGATATCTATCAGTTTTTGTAAACTTTGCAAATCTTTTTCAAGTATTTGGTGATCCGCCTTGTAATGTGGTTTTCCCCACTCATTTCATCACACGTCGCCCAACTTCCACTCATCCGACACGGAATTACCAGCTCTATCCAATGAATCGCCAAGCGTAGGAATTATTCTATCACCGGATCACCTAAATCCTATTACCGGTTTTGGAGATTTCTCAGGCAGCCGTCCGCATCTGCTGACCAATTGTGTCGGTTGACGACGATCGATCTACCCTGCAGTCGTGTCAACCGAGCCCCGTCGCGAACAGCGCTCCGGCGAATAACCAGGATCAAAACGCACACCCGCAGTCACCTGACAGTGCGACGCTTGGGCCGGCGTGTGAACTGAAACCAGCGTGTGTTTGTTACAAGTCCGGGAAGGTTGGTATGATCCCGTTCTCTCACATACAGCAGGGCAGTGTGTGCCCAAGAAACGAAGTGTCCGCATCCATCCGTTTGGCTAGGGTGCGCAACCGGTTAGTCGAAAAAGTACGCAACGTCAACGAGCCAACTATGTAAGGTAGCACCACTATGCTAAATAGCAGAAAGCAAGTAGAAGCGAATCCAAATGGGCTCCAGTCGAAGGGTAAATGTCGGTCGGCTGAATATAACCGATTAGTCAAATTCGGTTTATCGTGTTCACACTGTTTCAGATGGTACCATCCAAAATGTGTAAATCTTTCCCAACAGTATGCGGGAGCTCGAAACAGCTCCCAAGACGATATCTGGTTTTGTACTGGTCAAATGTATACTTCCCCTAGTCCAAAAGTGCGAGCGGTTAACGGAGGAAGTTGAACAACGAACAAGCACTAAGATTATATCACTGGAAGCGAGTATGCATTAAGATACCACAGTGGATTCAAAAAAAGAAAGGGTGCCAAATGTGCTTCGCACGAACCGCGATGGACAATGTCCCCACAACCGTCATCTGCTTCAATTTTGGAAGAACGCCAGGCGAAAACAGGCCGTAGCTCAGATGGACAAGCGGTACTTAGGAACCCGAAAAGTAACCACCACTCGAAGCGCGTGAGCGATCAAATTCAGCCCGTCTTGACAACTTGTAACATTAACAGGGATGCGACAGCCGAACCCGAGTCTACTGCATCTGTAACCCAAGGGTCTCTGTTCAAGTCCAAATCGCTTGAGACTCCTGTCATGTATGCAGAGAGCGCAGCAAAAGTCCCACCGGATGCTGCTTTTAGTGTCTCTTCTGTTTCAAACACCGTTAACCCCAATAGAGCGACAAACAGTGGACCATCATCCCTTGGCAATAAGTCAAGCCCAACAGTCATCCGACCTTGCAATTTAACAACAAGGGGTTCCAATGATAACTTCCTGACTGTCGTGTGCACCAATGTCCCCGAAGCTACCGCCAGCACATGCTAGTTAACTTGTCTGACGACCAAAACCAGTGGAACTCACTGTGTATTTTAAGGAACGTAAAAGCCAAACCCACAAACCTAGTGAGAGTTATTCGTCACCTGAACGCTGCACACTATGGTAAGGCCAGAATTATTAAGGTAACACTGGAATCGGCCATTGAGGTAGAAAACGGTTTATTCTCTGCAAGTGCTCTACAACGCAAGCCTTGTAATGTACGCATTAATCCTGAGGTCCCTTGGAGCAAGCGACAATCGAAAAGAAACATCACAGATAGACATAACAAGCTGGATTGTCTAAGCCCAATCTTTATTTATGGCGTGCCAGAACTTGCTTCCCACGATAGTCATGAGGCCGGTAATTACGATTTGGAACAGTGGCGGTTCATTCGTGAAACACTTGGACAACCTTGTGGCGGGATCGCCCAACAGGCTACCTCTCACACCAACTTAGAGAGGAAGTGGACCAAGTATCCTAGATCTCCTGGTTCAGTCAGAGCAGACAGTAACGAAAGTTTTAGAACGTTGGCGGAGACATTGTAAAAGTCTTCCATCCGAACTTCGGCTACCAGCTGCTGAATCCTTGCGAAGACCAGACATGAGCCTACCTAAAAATACAACCCTACCAGCGATTACGCATGAGCATCAGTTTACCGCTCGGTCACGCGATTCTGTAGCAGATCTGGATGAAGAATGGTACATTCCTTGGCTAAATCCTTTTGTGAACGACGTGTCATCCTCATCCAATCAAAAACGATTAACGGCTGACCTCGCATCGGTCGGCATTCTACCACACTTGACTCCTTTGGCTCTCTGTGGGCTCCTAGAGACCGAAAACTATCCTGCCTTGATAGAAATGCTCAAGGCCTATTCAGTAAGCTGACCGAAATGAAGATGTTATGGGGACTCAACGTCCTCATAACGATCATCAGCTTAAACCACGGAAGGCAATGAGACTCGATCCAGACATGTGCAGATGTTTCGATCAGCCTTCCAATTCGTGAGACATGCCCGTTTCGATTGGCCTTTGTACCACAGTAAACATTCCTGTTTCCGGCCAACCTCCATTCAATCATAAAACATCCAGCGTTATTTTCTAGTTTAGCCTCCGCATCTACCAATATGCACTTTGCAACTTGTTCCGTTGGCATATTTGCGTAATGCTGATTCAGCTGCTCCAAGGGTTTGCTTCCGAAATCCATTGACACCATCGAGGTATAAAAGAAACGCTACACTGCGCTGTGATCGCCTTGAGCCTGACCGGTAAAGTGCCTACGCGAAAGGCCTGCCTTTTTATCTTGTTCTCTGGGGTTGGGTAGCTGCGTGTGAAATTGCATTCGGTCTAGGAGCCTGTTCAACTCTTGCATAGTAACCGTGTTGCGCCTGAGTCTCACGAATTGTGCAACTTCGAATTTTGTTGATTAGTTTGTCGTGCGTGAAATAGTTCCAAGCCACATCCGCTCGGTCGACTAGGAGTGTTGATACCAGATCGTCAGAGCGTGACGTAACCAAGAGTCAGTTATAACAGAAGGATGGCCCAATTTAAAAGCCACGCAATAGTATTAGTGTCACCGAGACATGGTTGCACACTGGGATGACAGACGCTGAAGTCTCTCTGCCGGGCATGTCACTCATACAAAGCGATAGGCTTATGAAAGGAGGAGAAGTAATTCCTTATTACCGAAGCGACCTACAGTGCGAGGCTGTTGAGGACTCAGGCTTACAGTTCGCCGATTCTCTTTTGTGCCGCTTGCAAGTACATGACAGAGATAGCTGCATTATAGCTTTGGTATACCACCCCCGAAATCTACACCGGAAATGGACTGCCAACTTGCGACAGCTTTAAGATGCAGCCTAAGCGAAAGCACACTCACATCCTTATCTTGGGGGATTACAAATGTACACTCCTGCGACAATCGGAGAACCATTCAAAGCAGATCCGCAAGAACTTATAACCAGCGTTCCACTTTACAATCACGTCATTACTCCCACTGGTTTCAGAACAGTTAATAGACCATCTTTGTTGGATCTTGTTTCCAGTAACGAGGAACATATGATTGATGTATTGACCGTAGAATGCCTGTTGGGTCGCACGGATCATGCACCCATCAGTTTTGACTGCCTCTGCTATGCGGAATATCGCAACCAGTACCTTGAGTTGGTGCGCACCATTACGCGTTACGACCGTTTAGCCTAGCTCGTCAGTGCCACAACCTAGCCGTTCCTTGCTGAAGGGTACCCTGAAGTAGCTTAGCTTGAATTCGTCAACAAATTCAAGCAAGTTGTTAAGGACGCCGCAGAGACAAAGGTTTTCAATAGGCGTGAACCCATTTCTTTCGTGAGGAGCAGAGCTAGAAAATGGATCACTATATGCAACGCAGCCTGGCGAGAGTACAGCGGCATCACCAACGCAAAACAATTGGGACAAATACGTAGCCCATCGTAACCACTGCACTCAAATACTCAGAGATGACAAAGTAGCATTTTAGTAAAATATGGCGAAAACTTTCAGCGTTAACCACAAACTGCTGTACAAGTATGGCAATGGACGTCATAAGGTGAGGCGAGGAATTCCTCCCCTCCGTACGACTGATGGTCCAACTAGAACAGCCATAGAAGCGGCAAACGCGTTTCGGATGCAATATTCTCCCACATTTCAGAGGGTCTCATCATCAAGCCATCTGCCAACTTTTGTTTTTCCGCCTCCAGGAGTCACCCAAACCTCCTTTACTGCCGGCTATTTTGCGGAAGCTGACGTCCCTATGCGACCACATCTCCCCGGGAGTCGACACCAATCGCCCAGAGGCACTGGGAGCAACAGCAAGACAAATGACAAAACCTTTGGTACAGTTCTTTCGGCGCTACTTAGACCAAAACCAGATTGCTAGGACGTAGAAACTCCGATTCACAAAGGCGGAAGCAGGACTGAGCCTTCAAACTACCACCCAGTGTCCCTTCTCCCTGTCGTCTCCAAGGTTATGAAATCCATCGTTTCCGATGTGGTGGTGTGTTATCTAGAAAATTGTAACAGTATTGCTTCCGAACAACACGGCTTTCGTGGACAGCGATCGTGCACGACGAAGGTATTAACCACGCGGAGTAGTTGGACCGAGTCACGTGACGCTGGAAAGACCACTGATGTGATCGTTCAGAATATCGGATCCTCCTTTCCAAGCTCCAATATTACGGGATCGGTGACCCTCTCTTGGGCTAGGTCGCCAACGTTATCCTGTAACGACAATTAGTGTTGAAAGTTTGGAGTTCCCTATCTACACTCATACCAGTCGAGTCTGGTATGCCCCAGGAGTCAGTTCTAGATTCGTGGTTGTTTTTGGTGTTTATCAACAACCTTGCAGGAAATATCGCTTCAAATTTCCTACTGTTTTCTGGCGATATCAAGAAATACCACCGGATTCAGGCGGATGCCGATCATCATTTACTTATTGTGACCTAGATACGGTACGTGCTTGGTCAACCCGAAACTTGTTACATTTAAACGTGGACAAATGCAAGTTACTCGCCATACCCCACCAGAGTAGGTATTGTTACAAGCTGGGAACGCAAATAGTGCGGCCGTCATCCGTCGAACGCTACCTTGTCGTCTTTGTTTAGGATAACTTAGCTTGTGCTAAACAATGCGCAAGAGTCTCGAAAACCTGTAACTAGCGCGTCGGCTTGCTACGACGGGCGTTCGAACAACTAGACAGCACTATTTTCAGACAGATGCTGAATGTGTAAGTTAGTGCCCTGTCGAATACGTAACAAAAGCCTGGCAGCCATGGCGGAAGCACAACCTTACTGCACTGGACCAACCTCAACGTCAGGCTGTTAACTACGTCATTAGAATGAGCCACCTTTCGTAGGAGCAGAGGCTGAAACGTTTGGGTGTATTCAGCGGGAGGTATCGCCGACTACGAGATGAGTTAATCATGGCATATTCGATTTTACACAATCCAAATCATGTGTGCCGCTCTTAACTGCAACACAGCAGTAATACCAAACAGTGGTCACTCCTTGGAAGTAGCAGCCACCTGGGGTGCCGTAGAAATTTGTTTTCCGTCCGCGTATGCCAAGCATGGAATACTCTCCCTGAATCCGTTGTTTCAGCACCCACGCTAGCCATAGTTAAAAGTCGGTTGGATGACGCACTCCGCCACTAATATTTTGTTACTAGACTCTACTCTCCATCCTACTCCACGGAAATACCCTGGATTTATTTCATTCGCCTATTGAAGCTATGGAAACGGTCGGCGTGCATGGCTAGTGAATCAAAAACGAAAAGTCCAGCATTCTTACAGTAAAACTACTAATTGCTTTGTTCATTAACGTTAATCGCTAACCCAGCAGACCACCCAACGGGGCTTGTAAACCAATGTTTCTTAACTGGTATAAAATCATCTTTCATTGTTCCTCGAAAGTCGAATTATTGCAAACACTGTGCTCACCGGCCTTCTCGGTTACTTAACGGTTAACAGATAAACAAGTGAGCGTAAAAATCGTAGCCCGTGAAAATTCGAGACAAGCTAGGGTGTTCTCGGAAGCATGGTATTCTACAGACAATTCGATAAACCGACGTGTTGAAATAGATGCCATATATGCATCACTACGGATGAAAGATCACCAAATTAGTGGGCTAAACCTAACACAACAGAATGCCGGACAAATGCGTCAAACGACGACGACAATCGAAGAGACACGCGCGGGTACGCTACGAGGCAAGAATCAGAGATTGTTTTCAGTGGTCATGTCCCCGCCGAACGATCCAAACTCAGACTGACGGCTAGATGACCGATCACTCACACCCACCGACGTTTCGTACCGCGCCGGTCTGCCACATAAACGCGCACTGACGATGTCACCTCAGGTGGTGACGAAACGCTTGCAGCCAAACTGCAGAGGTCAGTGAAAACTCAGATCACCAGACCAGGAAGTGTTCAGGTGATTAACTCCCCTCGAACCAGAATTTGCCCTTTTTCTTGTCACTTTAAACAATCATTTTATAAAAGCACGGAAAGAAGACGAAGGCTAGTAGATACATGCATTTCATATTGTATTCTCACTACCATTCACAATAACCGATATGCAATTGTTCATTTGTTCTCCGAGCTTGGCGGTTTTCTCGCAAACGTTTCACCACCATGCGAGGTGGCATCCTCAATGCAGTGAAATGTAGTGTACAAGCTTACTAAATGAATTCTCCCTCCATGATCGACCGGCAGGTGACTTTGAACGTGGCAGTGTCGATTTAGGTCCCGTGACCTCTACACACTTTCCCCAAGTCTAAAATCGGCGCCCGAGTTGTTCTGCCTCAAACCGCGTGACCAAAGGTTCTTTATTTCTTTCTGTCGTAGTGGTTCGTATATTGAATCGATGTCCACAAGCATGATGATTGAATGTTTCGTTGAGAACCAAGCTTCCAAGAATTCTCTTTCTTTTCTTGTTTCACCCCGTGCCAGGACTTCTGCTTTGCTCCAATCGAAGTTATGTCCTTCTTCATCTGCATGCATTGAAATTATCGACGATGCATAATGCTTTATACAGGCTCTCTTATGTTCTTGTATCCTTGTTACCAATTTTCTTCCCGTTTGGCCAACATAATCCCTTTCGTAATCTCGGCAAGGTATTTTGTATACCACATTGCGTTGTTCATGTGCCTGGTTTTTCTTTTGGTTTTGAAAGGTTTTTCTCAACGTGTCAGTTGGTTTGTGTGCTACGATGAGATGATGCTGTTTGAATAGTCTGGCTGCCATTTCCGATATGTTCATCATATAAGGCAGAACAACCCGTCTCTCCGTTGTCGTTGTGTTTGTTGTTGCCGCTGCTGCTGCTGTCGTTGTTGTTGTAGGCTGTATGTTGACGTTGTTGTGATGCAGACACCTTCGGATGAAGCTTCGTGGGTATCCGTTGAGTTGGAAACATTTGTGTAGGTGTTTTTCTTCCATTTGCTTTGCTTCTGTGGTACTACAGTGTGTTTGCACTCTGCGAAACAGTGTCCGCACACAGCTTACTTTGTGGCATTTCGGGTGGTTGCTGTTAAAGTTCAGAATTTGGTCTGTGTGTGTGCCTTTTCTGTAGACCGATGTTTGCAGCTCGCCTTCCATAGTTCTTGTTACTAATACATCCAAGAAAGGAAGCTGCCTTTCCTTCTCCAGTTCCATTGTAAATTGGATCCCTTCCATAGCGTTATTCAATAGCTGTTGTGCGACTGTTATTTGGTTGCGTCTGATTATCACAAAAGTGTCGTCCACATACCGAACCCACAGTTTCGGATTGATGAGTGGTAGTACCTCCTCCTGCAATTCCTGCATAACCATCCCTGCGATAAGTCCTGACACAGGTGATTTTCATATATATAGCTAACAGTGGGTGCAACCAGACAAGCTTAAGATGCAAAACGAATGATGGAAGTTCACACCTACGTCCAAGGCAGCTTTAGGCTGACAAGTATTTGTTTCTGAACACACAAGACTGGTTTCATCCGGCTTATAGCGACAGCCTCAGCAAACCGAAGTAAGCGGGGATTGGTGTGACGCAACACAACTTGAAACGCTGAGTCCAGCTCTATCCAGGGAACCGAGTCTAATAGGTGTTCGCCTATCGAGGAAGCCGGCGGTCTGCTGGAACATGGAATTTGACGTAGGTAGGCAAACTGGGCAAATTCACGTTGAACCCATTTTGGTAAATGTTCTTTTATTCGGGAAGTCAGCGTTCTATTAGTTCTGCCTATGTAACTGTTTCCGCAGTCACATATAAATTGGTATGCACAGTGTGAGTTGGCCCCCAATAGGCTGAGCTTCCTTCGTTGGAGGTATGGGCAAATTTCGGGTTCGGTTGATGACGACAACTTGTGCAGCACAGTAACTTCCTTGTGCAGTCGAAATTATACGCTTAGTTGTCTTCAGCGTGGCTAAGTCACCATTGAAAGGTAACTCGATATATACTTCCTTTTCAGAGCTTCATCATCAGGCTAATACAACCACAATAAAGCAAGTTAGAATAGACACG
The DNA here is from genome assembly GCA_944474145.2 of Dicrocoelium dendriticum. Classification (NCBI taxonomy): domain Eukaryota; kingdom Metazoa; phylum Platyhelminthes; class Trematoda; order Plagiorchiida; family Dicrocoeliidae; genus Dicrocoelium; species Dicrocoelium dendriticum. The sequence continues at coordinate 231,542,375 of OX104064.1, read as the reverse complement.
ATGGGTTTAAATTGGGACACTGAAGCAGAGTAACTAATCGATAAGTCTACGTGCTTGGTCTGATTGGTCAAGTGAAGTGGCGTGACTGCCATTGTTAGTCACGTTGATCTGAGGCCAAGGCAAGGTTAAAGTATGGACGAGCTTTTTCTGTGCACATAGGTCCGGGTTATAGAGCCATATTGCGATCGCCTCTGCTATCGACAGCAGGCGACATCTGACTGCCCGTGTGTAACGTCCGGGGACACAGTAGAACGGTGTGAATACGTCACGCGAATCGATTTGATGATCGGAGTCAACCAGGTGCAATGAGGCAGGACCTTGCCGTGGTGCGATGGTTTGCGTGCCTCAGAGATCCATTGAGCTATGCTGGGTGGTGCATTTTTGCACCTTCAGAGCCACTCATACCAGATTGGTCAATGGTTAGAGGCCAGACAAACTCAGCCTCCTGGTCATCCAGATTGGGGGTTGGAATGGGGGTGGCTCCTCATTTCATAAAACGGGCTCTGTAGTCCAGTGTCAAAACCCGCTGCCTTGCAGTAAGGTTTTTGAACCAAAGGCTTTGGTTGAGAGCCCTAATCGTTCTCCTGGGCAACCTGACAGTATTCTGCCCACGCAATACAATGAAGCTTTCCTACAATACTTTCTTGATGCTCTGGCCGTTGCAGATAATAAACGGCGCCCTGTCTGCTGTATTGAGCAGGGTGGATAGGGGTATGGATGCTACTGCTCAGGTCTTCCCGTCTTCTTATACCCCTTCTTGCGCTTCTTCATCCTTATCATCCCGCTCCAACTTTACTTATATCCCCCCTTTTGAATCCCCCAATTTTTGGCCCTCCCCCAGCTTACTTCAATAGGCGCTTGTCTTCTAATTTCAAATCACACACAATCGCAGTGCCTCGCTCCAATCCAGTCGACAAGTCCATGTTCAACCAAGCGGACAACGTCAGTTCATCCGTTTCCCTTTGGAGTCCTCGTGTATCGCTAAGATTGGCATGCCTCAACGTGCGCACCTTGCTGCAGATTGGCCAACAGGCAACACTTGCCCGCACACTAGAGACCCTGTCGATGGATATTTGCTGTTTATCAAAAACCCGCCTGCAAGATTCCAGCTCCGTGCTTACCCTGAGATCCCCCACATGCGACACTGGCGGCACATTCTCATTGCGCCTGTCTGACGATGATGCAGCTTCAAATGCCGGTCAAGCTGGCGTCGGCATTGTTTTGAGCCCCGGGCTGAAGCTCCCCTGATTGATTGGATCCCAGTAAACAGTAGGATGTGCGCCGTTAGATTAGCTGGTTCGTTCCGTGCTACGAAGTCGCGTGGGGACAAACGGTGCCTGTTTGTCATTGCGGCTTACGCCCCTACAAACTGTAGCACTGATTCGGTAAAAGATGATTTCTATCAGCAACTGCACGAGCTTCTTCGTTACAGAAGAAGCACGGATACTGTGGTGTTGGCTGGTGATCTAAACGCCCAAGTCGGAAAGTTGTCCTCTGATGAGCTTCATCTGGGCGGCCAACATGGTGTAGGCTCGCGTAATGATAATGGTGAGCGATTGCTACAGCTGTGTGAAGATGCTCACCTCTTTCTCGCGAGCACTAACTTTCGACACAGCACCCGCAGAAGCGTGACCTGGCGGCCATCAGCCTCGGGCCAACCATGGACACAAATCGATCATATCGCGATCAGTTACCGCTGGAGAGGCTGTGTCCAAAACTGTCGCTCGATTTGGAGCACGAGCGTGGACTCTGACCACGCACTTGTATGTGCCGACCTCCGGGTGCGTTTCGGTGGACGCCCGCAACGTCGATCTGAACGGATTGACACCAGCCAGCTGGCGAAGCCAGATGTTCTGAATGTATACCATAGTGCGCTGACATCTGGGCTGAGCAAGCGCCCACTAAACACCGTTGAAGATCACTGGTCGCATATTCGTCAAACGTTACTGTCAGCAGGCATGTCTTCATGTGGCAAAGCAAATTGCCAAACCGGACATTGGGTCTCTACACAGTCTATGGAACTTATGGATGCTCGCCGACGTATTCCGGCTGGAAGCGAATACAATGAGGCTCGCAAAAATGTCAGGGCAAAACTACGTGCTAGCCTTAGGAAGGACCGCGAAACCTGGTGGTCTCATCGTGCCTCTGAGATGGAAACAGCCGCTGCCGTGGGTAATCATCGTAAGTTATTCCGTCTGATACGGGAAACAGGCAGCAGGAGACCTGGTGTTAGCGAGACCATACGCGACGAGAGTGGGCAGATGATCCACAGCCTGTCAAAACGCTTGGAGCGTTGGGCTGAACACTTTGCTATGCAATTTAACCAACCTGAGTTATCACTTTCTTCGGGCATTGAGCGCCCTTCTCCTTGGGCCGTCTCCTTGGATCCGCCCTCACGCGCAGAAGTCGAACGTGAGATCAGGCTGTTGAAATTGCATGAGGCCGCAGGAGCAGATACTGTTCCTCCAGCCCTCTTCAAGTTCGGTGGACCTGCTCTAATAGGTGATCTACACGAGTTGCTAGTAAAACTTTGGGAGCAGGAGACAGTCCCGACAGACTGGAACCGCTCCGTCATTGTCCCAATTTTCAAGGGAGGCTCCCGTTTGATATGTGGCAATCATAGAGGGATCAGTCTGATTTCGATTGCCTCTAAATTGCTTGCCTCTCTCATTCTCCACAGACTGACTGGCACTCGTGAAAGCCAAATTCGTGAAGAGCAAGTCGGATTTCGTCGAGGTCGGGGCTGCATCGACCACATCTTCACATTGCGTCAAGTGTTGGAGCACCGCCATGTTTATTGGCGACCCACCGTTGTCGTGTTTCTTGACATAAAAGGTGCCTTCGACTCAGTCGATCGATGTGCCCTTTGGGACTGTCTGTTGAGGAAAGGTGTGCCTGATAAATATGTAAACATTATCAAAGCGCTGTACGCACATAGTTCGGGCAGGGTGAGGGTTTATGGCAAACTCTCGCCACCCTTCAATATCACCAGCGGTGTGAGACAAGGATGCCCGCTGTCACCTTTCCTCTTCAACTTCGCTATTGATGAAGTCATGGAAACAGCGTTCGCTGGACACGACCTAGAAGGTGTGGAGCTACTCCCTGGTGAGCGACTTCTTGACTTGGAGTATGCAGACGATATTGCCCTAATCTGTGACGGCTCCCAAACATGCCAAACAGCACTGAACCGATTAGCACTGGTTGTCAATGGTTTTGGGCTATGCTTTGCTCCATCGAAATGCAAAGTACTTCTCCAAGATTGGAAGGGACTCAACCCTGCGCTAACGCTTGTTGGTGATCTGCTAGAAGTCGTTCAGGAATTCAAGTACCTGGGCAACTATATTAGCACCCGTGGGACTGAAGATGAGGTTACGAACCGTATAGCAAAAGCTCGAGGTGCTTTTGCCAATCTCCGCCACCTGTGGCGCAGACGCGACATTGCTCTCGCCCTGAAGGGCAGAGTTTACAACGCAGCCGTCCGTTCAACTCTCCTATATGGCTGTGAAACTTGGCCCATCAGGTCGACAGACATAAAGAGGCTCGTCATATTCGATCATCGCTGCCTTCGCAGCTTAGCTCATGTCTGGTGGGAGCACCGCGTGAGCAATGAGCGTGTTCGACGTCGCGTATTTGGTGCAGGAAGAGCGAGTGAACCGTTCAGCACCATTATATCATGCACCAGGCTCCGATGGTTGGGCCACGTGTTGCGCATGCCAACACACCGACTCCCGCGACGTGCATTGTTTGCACGTTGTGGGTGCGGTTGGAAGAGGAGGAGGGGAGGCCAAGTGATGACTTGGTCGAGAGAAATGAAAACCCTCACTTCGAAGTTGGCGTCGGTTGGTGCATCCCGATTGCCTGGCTGGGGTCCTAAGGACGGTGAACACGTTTGGTTGGACACACTTGCTGATATGGCGAAGAGCCGGCCCCAATGGCGTTTGTGTTGTGAGTTCCTTTGTCCATCCTCCTCCTGCTTAACATCCCCCTCCAATCATGATCTCACTTGATAGGTATAATATGACTCTCTTTTACGGCAGCCAGCTGTTAGCTCTGCGGAATGATGTCCATCCGTTACTGGGGACTCAGCGGGCGTGCCACCGTTTGTTTTCCTTTTCTTATCTTTTGTATTGCGGCACAATAGCTGAGGTGTTTTCCACCTCCAGCTAACGTGTAATGATGATGATGATGATGAGGTGCGACAATACTGCAGTCGTTGCATTCTTCTTCGCGCCGCTATAGAGTCAAGCTGAGCCCTAACGGACAGTCGCCTGGTCGTTTTTCCAATATACCTTGCTTGACACGAGCAAGGGAAATCAAATCAAATCGATTCGCGTGACGTATTCACACCGATCTACTGTGTCCCCGGACGTTACACACGGGCAGTCAGATGTCGCCTGCTGTCGATAGCAGAGGCGATCGCAATATGGCTCTATAACCCGGACCTATGTGCACAGAAAAAGCTCGTCCATACTTTAACCTTGCCTTGGCCTCAGATCAACGTGACTAACAATGGCAGTCACGCCACTTCACTTGACCAATCAGACCAAGCACGTAGACTTATCGATTAGTTACTCTGCTTCAGTGTCCTAATTTAAACCCATCGTGTCTTTTCTAACTTGCTTTGTTGTGGTTGTATTAGCCTGATGATGAAGCCCTGAAAACAAACTTGTTCACTACTTTCTGTTTCTGATGTCATCTCCGGGAATTATTTCTCAATATGCTTTCTTGGCTGCCTTGTGCACCAAGTCCTTTGGCCCTCGCGGTCGGCTGTGTTTCTCGATAAATCTTCGAGGGTAGCCATTCGCCATTAGTGTTGCTGTAATTAACACTAGCTCATCATCCAATACGAAATGCATGCATCTACCAGCCTTCGTCTTCTTTCCGTGCTTTTCAAATTGTTGAAGGGAACTAACTGCTTTAAATCATTTTATACTCACCACTACGGCCATCCTACGGGATTTGTCAAGCAATACATTTTTGCCCATTGATTGTTGAGCAGTTCGCTTCACGGAGTCTGGATTGCAGAATGTACAGCAACCTGGTCTGAAAATCACGGTGAGATCATCTGCATGCGCATGCTCAGGTTTCACTACGAATTCCTAGTCCTACCATTTCCGTGATATACTAAACATTATGGAACAATGGTTCATAATGGGTAAAAAGCGCACAGGCTTGACATGTCCCGTAGGTTGGTAATAGAAGCAACTGAGTTTTAAACCTTACATAAGTGGACCAAAGAAAATACGTATGGGCAGATCGATAGAGTAATTAAGAGTGATGGTTATGGGAGTGCGATAGTACAGGCAAAACCAAATAAACAGTTGTGGTGGTTAATACTCATAGCAAATAAAAGCAGTTTGATCACCCCCTCTGCACAAATTTACCTGCGGCACTGTGGGCCATAATTCCAAAGTGGCTAGAAACCTGACTGGTGTTAAGTGGGATCGGCCCACTGACGGGGACCACAGTATGGCAAGCATGAAACTTCCAGCTCACATTGCCTGTAGATTTGAAAAAAAGCAGTCCTGTTATCTAATGGTGATAGGTTTGACCCACCTTTTCGTGCTGAAGATGGGTGTAGTTCACTTACGTTTGGAAACAGCCACCCAGAGACTCTAGCTAACTCCCATTGTCAGAGAAGCTATTGTAAGATTTCTCTCAAAATTATTGTTGCATGTGTGGCCCAGGTAATAACAGTGACTAAGATGGGCATGAGATGATGTAAATAGTGGGAGAATCTCACGTACCACTACGTGGTACTTAGAATTGATGACAAGAGTATAAGAACTAGTCCCATTTCAAGTACATTTAAACTAGGAAAAGTTAATCATAATAGCATGGTTTTAAAGTCACCTGGTTCTCCAGAATTCTCCGAAGCTTCGTCGTCCAGTTTTGAAGGCCCTCTGGGTACCTTGGGGAGTGTTCGACTACTCCCCACAGTTGTACCGGCATGCTCATCGGGAGGAGCGTCGCCGTATTCGGAACTATGCCACTGCCTCGCAGCTTCGTCCACCAGATTGTACTCATCCGGTTCACCGGAGGGTATAGTGGCATCGAGGTCCCCTTGCACAACACTATCTGAGGTGCCAACTGAATCACGTTGTTCGAACTGGAACCTGAGACGGTCATCGTCCTGCGACGAACGTTGGGTCGGATATAATACAGAATCTCCTGAAATGAGGGCACAAAATGCACTGATGAAGTATGCCCTACATAGTGGGATAAATGCAGTGTTGAAATGTACTGCTGTAAGACTGAGAAGTTGCATGTGTTGAGAGAACGAATGCAACTAAGTGGAACACAGGTTTCTCGAAGGCTAGTGTAGTTTCCAAATATTCGGTTGCACCACGCGTACACACCACGGACAGCGATACCTAATGGAATGGAATATTACAACTGGATAGGTATAAAACATCAGATATCAAAAAATTACGGAATTAATATTCCTGAAGCAATTTACCAACCAGTTCTTGATTAAATTTTGATCAGTCAAAAAACGTGATAATTATGGTACTATTGACATTCAATGAGCACGTGTGAAAACATACGAAGTCTTCTACATCTGTCTGGTCGAGAAGCCTATTACATATTCGGACAGCGCACTATAGATGAGATCGCTTGCATCAAGGAAGATTTGGGATGCGTTTGCTGAAGAAATTCAGGTGGCTGATTATAATGGTGCTAACAACTAGTCGTCAAGTCCCACTGTACCGAGATAGATGTATTACTGACCCAGTAGTTACTTTTACACCCTTAATCAAGAGACCAGAATAGAAGCCTCATATCACATCGCAAAACGCGTTCACCTATTTGATTTTCCAAACATTTACTACGAATCGGGTGGACTGGGGCTAGCTTCTCTCACTTCCCCAACGCAACGTCAACAGGAGCAGTCAGATGACAGCCATCCCAACCCATGGGGGCTTGAAACGCGACGTCCGCCAAGCCCATGTCGGGTGCGTTCCGGAGCAAAGGCACGCGGGGCACACGCGAATTAGAGATCGCATGCACTACCCTAGCAGATGGATGACAGCTTTTGTGCTATTAGCAGACATGGTGACAAAACCCACTAAGGACCCTCAAGGTGAACTCGAAGTTGGTGAAAGTTTAGCTCTGACTGATTTGTTTCCAGTGAACCGCTAAATTATGTCGTACTGCCCGAGGCATGCATACTAAGTGTGGTCAAAATAGTGGGCTGGGTATGACTCACTCTAATGGAAGTAAGTGTTTTCATTGCCATCAATGACTGGTGCTCTATTGATCCAGGTGTGGATGTTGACTCTATGACACCTTACTGATCGTTCTGTGATGTCAATAAAATATTGGTCAGTGTTTAATGAATTGATACGGTGGCCCTGGAAACAACATGCACACACTCACACGCGGGCGCTGTTATCGCTTTATCTCTCACAGCGGTGTGGAAGCATGCTAACCATTGTGAAACATACCGCAAGTATACGCGAGGGAAGTGAGCGCAGAGACGGAGTTTAGGCACGGCGAAGCACCTGCTTACAAACTTACCTGTCACTTCAAGCGACCATTGGACCTGTGTACATACAGAGATCATGGCCACCCAGAGTTCCAACTTCAAATTCCTCATGAATTCAAAGGTGTAAAGCCAGGAGGTATGTGGAACAGAGACAAAACTGGTTCATTTACCAATAATAATAAACAGATATACTTCTGTTCCATTTGCAAATATATATATATATATATATATATATATATATATATATATATATATATGTCTGCTAATAGCACAAAAGCTATCATATATATATATATATATATATTTGGGAATCAAACACACCCAAGGTGGTGGCTAGACCGTAGTCCGCTCCACACTGAATGCATGGAACCACTCTTCGAGCCTAGCACGGCCACAAGGACCGTGCACCCCGTCCCCTCCAGCAACGACCAAGTGTCGCCTGGAGCCAGTATGAACGAGGTAGTAGGTAATAGACAGGTAGGCACCTTGTCAACATGCACATCAAGCGCAGCCACACCGGGGATATCAAGCAACAGCCATTCGCTTGAAACGACATGCTGAAATAAAATAAATCCACATAATGCATACAGACACGGTGGCATAACTCTTCGTTAAATTAGCATATGAAGTAAGTTGGTTAGCAATGAATCCGCGATAAGTAAGAAATGTCCGCAAGTTACTTAAAATTTCTGCAATCACAACATAGTTATCGAAGAAGCGTAATTAGCGTAAGCAACGTGGCGGGATAATAGAAGATTATTCAGGTAAGCAGAACAAACCAAATAAAGTGGAATGAAATTTATCCAGCTTAAAAAGACCTAGTTTAAGTGTAAATTGGTTTAGCCCAATTGCGATGAAGAAGCAGCCTCATCATATATATATATATATATATATATATATATATGTACTATGCTGTGGTGAAGAATAAAAACGGCATATTCCTTTACGGTGGGCGGCACTGTCCAACTGCGTGGTGTGACCATTCTGTGCAGCGCAATCGCGTGCATGACTAATTGCTCAGGTGAATCTTTCGTGAAGAATGAGGGGCTGTCAAAAAAATAGATAGTTAGTTAGATAGATAGATAGATAGATAGATAGATAGATAGATAGATAGATAGATAGATAGATAGATAGATAGATAGATAGATAGATAGATAGATAGATAGATAGATAGATAGATAGATAGATAGATAGATAGATAGATAGATAGATAGATAGATAGATAGATAGATAGATATGGATATAAATAGAGATGTACCAGTGAAATACTATGGTAATCCATGCAACCGTCTCCTGGGGACCTGCTTCCATGCGAGTTATTCCCCTGATAATTTCACCCGTATTTCCATGCCCCATCTGGCCGGGTGCCGATGTGGCTTTTAAAACAGGTTAGTCATCATGCAGGTAATTTATCTTTAGGGCTGTTTTTCTGTGTATTTAGTGTGGACTGTCAAACTATCTAGCCGGTACCATCAATCGGCTTTTTGAGTTAAGCAATTACTTCTCGGCAGGGAGCCAATAACAGTGCGCCATGCATGGGTATAAGTATAACCGTCGGAAGCTTTACCCTGTCTCCTCAGGAGATCAACGCACCTCACCGATGATGCGTGATGACGGTATTTATGCTCATACGAACGATGACAAGACCTGCGTACTTAGTGGGCAATATGCAGCAGCATTGTAAGGGAAATATCTTTGACAGGCATTGAGCAGGTTTGCAGGATCCCAGATGGTTCAGGTCTATCTGAATTTATTTTAGTGGAGACGGAAGTTCGTAGCCTACTGCGAGGGCTGAACCCCTCTAAGGCCTCTGGGCCTGATTTAATTCACCCGAAACTGTTGCATGAGTTGGCTGCAGAGCTAAGTGGACCGCTTGCTGTGGTGTTTCAGAAATCGCTTGACAGCTGTGCATTGCCTTCCGAATGCAAGAAAGTTTTCATCTGTCCCATCTTCCAGCCGGGGACAACAGTCTAGCTGCAAAGTACAGACCAGGTAGTCTGATGAGTGTAGTAGTCAAACTCCTCGAAAACTTGTGAGAGATTCATAGGAGAGTCATCTGAGTAGATTTAATCTAGTTAGCAATGTACAACACGGATCCCGGAATCGATTTTCGTGTCTGACGAATCTACTGGTGGATCGCGAATGTTGGGCTGATGTCATTGAAAACGGCCACGCACTGGACGTGTTTTCGTTGATTTTCGAAGGCATTTCACAAGGT
>OX104064.1:231509700-231532171 GCA_944474145.2 Dicrocoelium dendriticum | reverse complement strand
ATATACCGATCCGGAAAACACTATAGACTCACACAAATTGTGCGCCCCACAAGTACCAAACTACTACATGTTTCATGAGTAGGGGATTTCTGATGTCAAGTGTATGTGTGTGCGGTGTTCCTTTGCAGCAGTTTCCAAATCAGATAGTTCTCTGTTGTATCCCAATAACCACACTAAACCTTTCTGCAAACCATACTCTGCAGCCGTACCCTGAAGCAGCACGAACTGTAATCAGAGTAAACATACGATGTTAACGTCTCTTTATGCGCGGAATCAGTGTTAGTGATCAGTCGACAAACGTTCATCCAATCAGTTGAGAGTTGTGCGTGCGTACGCACGCGAGCACGTAGGTCTATCAGTCAGCGCACACAATATCCTTCATATATATGAAAAAGCACTAGACGATCGTCTCATCCCGTTGGGTCTCGGGGCCAACCTTGTCCTCCGCAACGTCCGTAACTTGTATGGCAGTGGTGGATAGAACGTGCTATATCGTAAATGGCCTATGAAACATGACGATCCAAAGTGTTGTTTCAAGGCTTAGTGGCATAAGCCGCCGGCTGGTGGCGCGAGCTGCTAGTGGTCAGAAGTTCGAATCCGGATGAACCCAATGGACACACACTATTGACGAAGAGCAACAGGTCAAAACTGCAGCCTGTTACTTTCCCGCGCATATGCAGGACTACCTGATTTGGAAGCTGATGCGAGTGCATGGAAATCTTCGCCCTAAAAATTTACTATACCCAATACCGTACACAGCTTACTGTCAGTGGAGGTCGTGCTTTTCGGGGCCAACGCTGTCCTCTTCAACGTTCCTAACTTGCCTGGCAGTGAAGGATGAAGCGCCCTATATCGCAGTTAGCTTATAAATCATGACGGTCCGCCGATGTCCCCATGGCATAGTGGCATAAGCTGATGACTGGCGGTGCAAGTCGCTATCAGTAGTTAGCTCCGGTCCCGAGGTATTTGAAAGGTGCGCACTACTGATGAAACAAAAGTGGTCTAAGCGATGGCCTATTGTTTTTCCTGGTCTGTAGAGAACTATTTGATTTGGAATCTACTCCGAAGAAACCGCAGCACGTTACCTCAGCTCTGTTCCTTTGTCGTTATCCGGTGTCAAATACACGACACTCAGACAACAGGCGAACAGACTCAAGGGACAGACTTTTGTGGACATATACAAATATTTAATCCCATGACTCACAAAATGATCAAGTGAAGATGGTACGGTTGGTGCTGAGAATGGTATTTAGTCGGTTACTAAATATGCGTAAGGTTAACTGGTTTCGCATGACACACTGATGGTAACGATGTGAGCACCTCCGCAGCTGTGATCTACCGCTTCGGATGAAAATAACGGGCACAATGCCACACATCTGGGAAGGACACGGGTTTCATGTGATAAGTCTAATAGCCAACACGGACAGTGCGTCTCTGGGACTTATCGATGCTTGCGGGCACATTCCAGACAGAAGCGAACATACTCAGCCCCGCAAACACCGCAGGACAAAACCCGTGTTGACCTGAAGAGAGATCACAAATCTTGGTAGTCTAATCGTGTGTCAGAGATGGAAGTTGTCGCTGCCATTGGTAACCAACGGAACTTGCTCCTTCTGAAATGGGGAACGGGCACCAGGAGAGCTGGAGTTAGTGAAACAATCTATGATGGAAGTGCATAGCCTATCCCCAGCTAGTCAAAACGCCTCGTGCGCTGGAATGAGCACGTTGGAAGGCAATTTAATTAGTCGAAATTGTCGGATTTCTCTCCGACCACTGGTGGCCTTGCTCCATATGGTGTCTCTTTGGATCCACCCTCTCGCTCAGAAGTCGGACTGCTGAAGTTGAATAAAGCCGCGAGACCAGATGATCTTCCTCCAAAACGCTTCGAATTCAGCAGACATGCTCTTGTTTACGATTTACACGAGTTACTAGTGTAATAGTGGGAGCATGAAATTCTCCCGAAAGTCTAGAGCCACTCCATTATAATCCCAATTTTCCAGAGAGGCTCAAGATCGGAATGCGGTATTCATGGAGGAATCAGTCTGATCTCCATCGTCACCAAATTGCTTGACTCTGGCAGGCTTCACAGACTGACTAATGTTCATGAAAGCCAGCTTCGTGAGGAGCAAGTCGGTTTTCGTCGAGGTGACATTGACAACATCTTCACTTTACATAAATTTTTGGACCACCGTTACATATACTGGCGGCTTACGGTTGTCGAAGGTCAGCGGACGTTATCGAAGGCTGCGCGGCGATCTCATATTAGCGTATCAGATATTGAGTGACCCCAACCACGTATGCCGCAATTTGCTGAAACTTAGCCACAACACGCAGCTCAGGGGTAACTGCTTAAAGTTGAAGGAACAATACAGCCGTCTAGAGTGTCGACGGAATTACTTTTCCCTTCGGGTTTGCAAACCATGGAACGCACTCCCATACTCAGTAGTATCCTCTCCTACCCTGGATGTTTTCAAAAAAAACGTTTAGATGTTGCTCTCAGCTCCCATCGTTTTGTTACCTAAGCTCCTCTGTTGTGGATTACGCCAAGCATGTTTTCAACAGGACTAATGTATCAAGTGGACCTATGTGAGCGACCATATTTTATTTTCTCACTCCTTACCTCAACTATCACTGCGCCCCAGTGTCTTTCTGAATGTTTACGCGCGATATTTCTTTTTCATTTCACACTGATGTTAATTATCAAATTATTCATCTCGGCAGACGTTCGATAGATGACTCAGACATATTTTAATTGCATCATATTCACCGCTACCATCCTACGGGACGTGTCAAGCACTTGCTTTTATCCCGTGATAAATCATTGTTCATTGTTCGTTGTCATATTCATCGACATCAAAGGTGCCTGCCTATCGGTTGATCGAAGTGCACTTTGGGACTGTCTACTCAGGAAACGCGTGCCCGAGAAATATGCAAATATGATCCGAGCATTCTACGCTCGTAGCATGCGCAGAGTGTGGGCTTACGGCAAATTGTCGTCGCCCTCCAATATATTCAGCGGTGTGAGGCAAGGATACCCGCTGTCACCATTCCTCTTCAACGTCGCTACTGACGAAGTCATAAGATTGTATTTACGAGACATGACTTAGGTGTGAAGCTACACCCAGGTGAACGACTTCTTGACTAGGAGTATGCAGACGACATTGTAGACGACATTGCCCTAATCTGTGACAGCTCGTAGACGTGCCAAGCAACACTGGACAGATTAGCACTAGCTGTCAGCCGTTTTGGGCTTTGCTTTCCACCATCGAAATGGCAGGGATCGCCTCCTGCGCTGATATTTGATGGGGATCATCTAGAAGTCGTTCAGAAATTCAAGTATATGGGTAGTTGTATCAGTGCCCTTGGGATCGAAGACTAGATCACGAACCGTATAGCAAAAGCTCGAAGTGCTTTTGCTAACCTTCACCATCTATGGCGGCGGTACGACATCAGTCTGCTCCTGAAGGCTAGCGTGTACAATGTAGCGGTACGTTCCTCCCTACTGCACGGTTGTGTAACCTGGCCTCTTAGATCAGCGAACATAAAGAGGCTAGTTACGTTCGACCATCGGTGCCTTCGCAATTTGGCTCACATCTGGTGGGAATACCGAGTTAGCAACGAGCGTGTCCGACGCCTTGTTTAGGGCACAGGAAAAGGAAATGAACAGCTCAGCACTGTTATTTCACGCACCAGGCTCCGATGGTTCGATCACGTGTTGTGCATGCCATCCCACCGACTCCAGCGACGTGCGTTGTTTACGCGCCAGGGGTGTGGATAGAAGAAGAGGAGGGGTGACCAAGCGAAGACTTGATTGTGAACAATCAAGACTCTTACTTCGACGTGAGCCTCTTTCGGAACCTCTTGCTTCATGTTTGGTGTTCGAAAGACGATGAACGCGTTCCGCCAGCCCAGATTATCAATCCCTCTGTCACAATGGTAGCAATGAAACCGCACTGAGAAGAGTAGGACTTTCCACACGGTCCAAATAAACAGCTGTCTAGGCAGATAATCAGCCTCATCTCCCACTTCTGTAATGATATTCTCTTTTCCAGTAGCTCATTTACCTGAGTATTTCATCCCTTCTGATATTAAATGCGGGTTATGGTAGTCAATAGACTCGCCGGATACATAACTAGTTTGATCTACCATTGCTTACCTCAAGGGATGAGCATCGCCGCTTCGAAGCCAAGGCCTGTAGAAACCATGGCAACGGGTTTGTCCGATCAAAGGAACCGCATTTACCAAAAACCACAGCGTAAGTACCATATTGCCATGTATGACTTGTTTGAGTTTATTATACCGACTTAAGTATACTTGTGGTGTCGAGAACGAACATTTACTTTTTCCTGTTGCCAAATCAAAATCATCATTTGTACTCATATTTATTTTGCCTGACTTTGCCACTATGTCCAGTCCCTCAGCTACAATTTTTAACCATGTCCGTGTATTTTAACCCGACTGTAGTGCTTGTGGTCGTCAGGCCCTAGTATGCTGACGATGTAAGCCAAGGTGACGTGAAGTACCACTATCGGATCACCACCACGTAGTTGTCTGATGAAAGCAGACGGCAAGAGCACGGTAACAGCAGTTCCAGAGGGGGCTAGAGGCTACATGCCAGGAGCCTACTGATAACTGTGGCTAAGAGGTTAACAGGCATCAATAGTACGCCGGTACGCAGTGCCGACACTTCGCTGCCGTGAAACCACCGGTCGCAGGTAGGCTAAGGATACTGCGATGGTCGCCCCACCCCTAGGCAGGCTCGAACTCGAGCTCTCAGACTACAAGGCAGGCTTGTGATCTTTAGGCTACGGGCCGGCAAACGCTGTCACCTGGCATTAATCAATTCAGACGTGCGATGATCAGGCTACAGATCCTTCGGAGTCTAATCATTACTGAGCGATGTGAGGACGTAGGAACAAACGTTAGTAGGTCTTCCGTTGGTGCCAGCGTTTAATCGCGAACACGCGTTTTGGTTAAACGACTAACCAATGGCTAGCAAGTTGATGATTGTATGCTACGCTGGAACCGGTCGCTGTCGTGTTAATGCACGCATCTCACTAATGCATCATGGATAGGACCACAATGGACGAAGTTTCAGGTCCTAGCGTCGTTGAGGTTTCTTCGATCAGCATTCTCGCGTAGAAGTGGTGTACTTTCTCAGGGAAAGCCATAAGAACGATGTACAGCATGGTAAACTACGGTTGGCGCTACCGATTAGACCACAGTGTGAGGCCGTCGAAGCTGATTTCCGTGCCAGTCTCCTTGATCGTCACTAGCGAGAACCCCAGCCACCCAGCCACACTAAAGAAGGACAAACGTTAGTGGTTAACGAGCGGTGGCAACCCGGCACTAGCCAATTGATCGGTAAGGCCAGACGCGATCGTAAAGCGAGGGCGATCGGATCGATGGTTCTTGTCTGTCCCACCAGACGGATATGCGAATGGTCCGTTGTTGAACCAATCATAAATGCCCCATCGAGCAATGATTGGTCGGCTCAGTGATTGGCCGATGAGGTGATCAGACGCCAGGGTATACAGGCGTCGGACGCAGTTGCAGTTGCGGTTTGGAGTTACGATGCCAACTCTGCAACCTGGTCAGGAGGCTCCGAACTTCACTGGCAAGGCTTTGGTGAATGGGGTATTCAAAGATATATCACTGGCCGATTTCCGGGGGAAATATGTCGTACTCCTGTTCTATCCGCTTGATTTGTGAGTCTGTCTGATGCGTACGTGACTTGATCGTACTCGCTCTTACGCGTAATTTTGGGAACCCGATTTCTATCCTCGAGTCAGAACCTATCTTGGCACCCAGCATTACTCGTGCTACCAGAAGCAATAGTTCGTGGAGGGGATTTTGGTCCCTGTTTTGTGGTGGTAACCTAGGACGTGTTGTCATTTCGTATATCTTGCTGTGTAGCATCCTGGCCCTATACGAAAAACCGGTTGTTTGTTCCGCTTTCGCATACTCCTAGTTCTTTCATCCCGTCTAACTGACAGCTCAGTTGGGGCAACGGCAAGTCGATGAAATGCTAGACCACCTTGGTGACCCATATCACTTAATTCTCGCTCTGTCACAATTTACTTTTTCTTTCAACCATCCTCTAGCACCTTTGTATGTCCTACGGAAGTGATCGCGTTCAACGATGAAATTGACCAGTTCACCTCGAGGAACGCTGTGGTGATAACCTGTTCGGTGGATTCAGTTTATGCTCACGCCAAGTGGATTCAAATGGATCGAAAAGATGGTGGACTCGGGCCGACCAAGATTCCCATGTTGTCTGATATAACTCACAACATTTCTCGGGCTTATGGTGTGCTGGATGAGAAGCAAGGAATCGCCTTCCGGTGAGTGCTGTTATGTATCAATACATTAGTTGTTGCGTTCATCGTTTTGTGTATATTAGGCTGCGTGGGGATCTTGAGTATACGGACAATATTGTCCTCCTTTTTACCGATATTGGGGCAGCACGATCAACCCTGTATAACCTCACTAGAGTGGCATCATTCGGCATGCGCACCTAGAAAGAATCACCAGCCACTTGATGGCGAGAAACTAGTTGATCACTTCGCCTATCAGCAACGATGGGCGCATGGCAACTGAAGTCAGTTCACTTGTTGCACAATCTAGAACTTCCTTTCTGAATCTGCGACATCCGGCGTCAGAATGGGGTTTCTCTCCATCCAAAAGCCCGTATGTACAAGGCCACAATGAGATCCGTCTTGTTCTATAGGCATGTGACTTGTCCTCTTCGGTCTGAGGAACTGAAGCACCTTCAAGTTTTTCACCGTCGTTGTCTGCGAAGCATTGCTATTGTCGGACGGTAACAACGTATCCTCAACGATGATGTACGCAAGCGAGTTCTATGTAGTGATAACCAGGCTACTTCTTTAGAACAACAGATAACACTGAATGAGTTGCGTTGGCTTGGGCACATATTACGTACGCCTGGTAATCGCTTACCAAGGAGGGTCTTATATTGTTTGCCAGGTGTAGGTTGGCGCAAGACTAGTTGGACAAACATTCACTTGGCAGCGGGGAATGAAGTCACCGATGGCGCAACTTGGTGTCGTCGGTCCGTCTCATCTTCCAGGCTAAAGCTCACATGACTTGCCTTTTGCTTGGCTTGATATGTTACAGAACATGGCTAGCAGTCAACACCGGTGGTGTGTCTGCTGTCGTCTCCCAGTCGGAGTATCTGTTTAAAGTGTGTTTGGTGCAGTTATCTGAGAAGTAATGACTGATTATGACGCAGGGCAGTGGAAGCCACAAAGAAGCTGTCTAACCGATGACGCTTTATCTTAACACGGTAGACGTGTTTGTGATGGTATATTGTTGTGGCGTAGGCACCTTGACCCTAAATGTTTGCTTAGGACATAAAGGTTTTCCGGTAAGTCTCCCTTTCCTCCCTCTTATTGTTCGTTCCGTAGTTCATCTTGGTTGTACGGCAGCAAAGCATCATTTCAAGTGGCTGATGTACTGCTGTTGATGATGATGATTTATGTATGTTCTGCTCACCGTTGCTACATTTCGTTGCAGCGGGACGTTCTTGATTGATACGGAGGGTATTATCCGACAGATCACTATTAACGACCTCCCTATTGGGCGTTCTGTGGACGAGTGCATTCGCCTGTTGGACGCGGTCATTTTCCATAAGAAACATGGCGATGTCTGCCCGGCCAATTGGAGACCCAACAGCAAGTCAATAAAACCAGACCCGGTGGGCTCACAGCAATATTTTTCATCTCTTGAATAACTTGCGATGCACAATCTGATCTGTTGGATCCAGAGCTAAATATAAGAATTTCCCTCTGCATACTTCCTTGCTCTGAATTTGGTTTGTTCGTCGCGCGTGCCTATTTGAAGTCACATTTTCATCGGAACCGATCTAGCTGAAGTGAGTGAAATTCTTTTGTCAAAACGGCTGTTTGTCTAGTCTGCCGATATTCCCGAGTTTTGGTGTTGATTGGCACTCGTTTTTAACCTGACGTGAATTTTTCTACTCCTGCGTTCCTTGAGCTTCGCTAACTGCTCGAGCGTCTCCTATCATGAGGATAGTTCGCGCACTGTCGGTCGATACGAGAACCATGATTATTGTGCGCTGCCTCATCGCACAATGTGTCTTGGAGTGGCTGAAGCTACTCCATTCGGCCTCAGGTTTCTCCCTCGCTACTCGATCCACTCTGGACGACGCGTGCCACTCTCTGATCATTACATCGTGGAACCCATTTATGGTCTTTGTCTCCTGTGCAAAACTCGGTGCCCTCTCAACCATCCAGCAGGCTATACTTCCACCGAAGACACGTCAAAATGAGCTCTTGAGTAATCACTCAGGTAAGCTAATCTACCTGAAGAGGTGCGGCCTTGCTTCGTCCATCGTTCCCCGATTGCCGGAGTGGCTTACGACTCATGTCTTTGAATGGGTTCGTGCTTGTGACTGATCTGGTGTGTGTCGACTCATTGAGAACCGCGACACTGAATATATTCACGCTGCAAAACACAATAGCATCAATAAGGGCTGGATGACATCCGTCACCATTAAACCTAGAGCAATTAAGAGAGTATGTTTGCCACAGAAGAATACGTCCAGTTACAAAAGGCAAAAATAAACACTGAATGACGGACATTGAAGTATATTGGTTGGCTACACACTCGAGTCAACGATTTTGGCATGGGGTCACAGCTCGTAGTATGTGCTTGTTTGCGCGAACCGAGATTAACCTAGCATGGGTATAATGCTTAGTCAGGAAGCGAAACATTTTGCAAGTGAATTGCGTCGGACGATTGAGCGTTGGAGGGCAACTGATCAGTTATCAGACGGTCCTGACAACGGGGACTGTTTTGTGACCCAAGTGTACGCCACAATATTAACAGGAAATGCAACTCACATTCTTGGGTTTTTCCGAATTGACCACACATTGCGGTTATGTTGCTCCCAAACTAAATGGAATAGTGGTGAGACGGTTGAGGGCGGCTCTTTGTAGCTTTTGTATCATATGGACACAGAATAATACTGACCGAGAGTCTATCCCGACGGATGCTGCATCCTTGTCTGCTTTTCGCCGAGGCGTAGCCTTCGATTGGACCACTGATCGAACTTCCCACGTCTCCGTTTTCCTAGTAGTTTACTCATCGGTTTATAGGAATTTGTGTGATCGATCGAGCGTCGCTCGTCTTTACTTAAGGTGTTCTCCGTGATTTATTGAGTTGTCGGGTGTTCAAGTGTTGCTGGTGACAAAGTCCACTGGGATCCATATTGACAAAATGTACGTGCCGGACAAGTGGAAGCACAGGATGATTACTCCTATTCACATGGGAGCTAGTCGTTCCAATCCAGCCAACTACCGTCCCATAATCTTACTACTGATTCTTTCTGATGCACTAATGGCGTACTTGGAAGAATTTAACTGTCTCGAAATAGATCGTGCACTACAAATCTAGTAATGGCACGGTCCAGCTGGACTGAAGCAGTAGACTCTGGCACAGGAGTTGGTCTTTCTCAAAGGGGTTCGGCCGGTTAAACCATAACATTCTGCTTTTCAAATCCCATACCTTTGGTATTGGTGATCCTCTCTTAGGATGAATGAGAAACTTTCTTCAACACCGGCGCTTGGAAGTACGTGTGCGTGAATCACTGTCAGATCCCATCCAAGTTGAATGCGGAGTACCACAGGGATGGGTACTTGGACCGTGATTGTTGTTGACGATATCACAGGCCTCATAAGCTTGAACTGCTTGCTTTATGCCGATGACATCAAGGTGTGGAGAGCGATAACTACACCGGATGATATCACAGTACTTCAAGCTGATCTGGATAGGGTATACGCGTGGTTAACCCCTAATCTATTTCGATACAGTGTGGAGAAATGTAGAGTTCTACACCTACGGAACAATTTGGTGTATTCAACGAACTGGGTAACCAGGAGCTTCAAACGTGTTCTGACGAGAAGGATCTGGGAGTTTTGGTCCAGTTCTGCCTTAGATGTTCGAATCAGGGTGACACGGCGTGGGCCTTCTGAAGCGCACATTCGGACGATTCGCCCATTCGATTTTTCCAAAACTTCTCGGCTCATATATGCCGACACATGTAGTATACGCATTACTGGTCTGGCATCCATGGCTGATGAGAGATCTCACCGCCTTGGAGACCCCAACGCCGGGCAACCAAGAATATCAGTGGTCTGTATACTTTGCTGTAGGAACGTAGGCCTCAAGTACTCGGAATCTGCAACGGACGGTATCGGATATTGTGCGGGGAGCCCATTTTGAGTGATCCAACGACACGTACTGCTACTTGCTATGGCTCAGGCACAACAGTAATCTGAGTGGCCACCATCTCAAGTTGGCCGAGCCGTACAGTCGTTTATAGTGGCGTCGGAAATTTTTCCGTGAATTTGCAGAACATGGAATGCCCTACCGGAACCTGTCATATGTGCTCCCACGCTGGCAGAGTTCAAAGCCCGATTTGATCGTGCGTTCATTTCGATGCACCTGACCCATTATCCATGGATAAACACGTGTCTGTAAGATATTTCCGTGGCAGTGCAATTCCAGATTTCGTTCCACCATTTTACCTCCTGTGTGTGTGTGTGAACACCAGGAGGAGACACGATTTTTACCAACCTCCCATTTGCCTTCATTCCTTATTGATTTACCTTGGATTTACAGCCTATACTACGTATACCTGAGTGAGTTCACTGGAGTAAACCCAATTTTAGTATATATATATATGTATATATATATGTATATATATATATATATATATATATATATATATATTTGGTGTTCAACCATGACCATCCTACGAGGCCTGTTTAACTTTTTAACCCGTATGAAACCACTGTTCCATTGATTCAGCTATTTGACTACTCTTATTGTGAGTAGATTCAAGTTCGGTAAGCAACCCATGTTCTATGCATAACTCGAGCTACAAGTCTCGAATTATTACTCACAGTGTGTCTATCGACCCACTTTTCGTGACTGCTTTATTAGCTTGCGTTCTGAAGTCGCGGGTAAAGTATAGTCGTCGTATAATCTACCTAATCTACCTCCTTTCCCTTGCCAACTTGCACTAACTGCGGTTCATTTGTTACAATTCCATTACGATTGCAGCTGCTATTCCGCACAGCTGTGCTGCTGCTTTATCATCCGCTTATGTTTGTTGCTCTCCGTTGTCTGACCCCCATCCTTGTCACGTTTGACTCCACTGTATACGGTATCTATTATAGCCTGGACCAAGCCAACCATCTATAGTTCCACAGCTCACCACCCAACTGCGACGTCTATCGTGATTGCACGTTTGGCTAATTGGCTACTCAGTAGAGAAATGGATTGTACTGGGAACGAACCCTGCTCACCCCGAACATGTTAGTGGAGGACGAAGGGCGTAACTCGCAGCCAAGTTAGCAAAGACTGGTAACTGCTGTAATTTAGATGATCGTGGGTTCAGATCTTTAGGGATTTCAGTGATGAGACTCACTTGCAGTGTGACTGTTCGTCACCCCAGTCTGCATGCGTACACTTCGTTTTGATCGACCCAGTTTGAGATAGCTGTCTACCGTGTTCCGTTGTTCCTCTGACTGCCGCACACCTTTACCCGTTCACTTTGCTGTGCCATCTGCATACGGGCGAGTGGCATAGATTTTTTGGCCTCGTCGAGAACGCATGGTGTTAACACGTGCCTGGTTCTCTGTGCTGTCCCGCACTTATCACCGTCACCCAGTTTTGACTGTGAATATTAAAGAGCGCGGTTGAGACACTACTTTCAAGTGCGCCAAGCGAGTTTCGGTGAACTGACGGTTAGTTTACCCCACGAAAAGTTAAAGTCAGTCATCGATGCACATCCTAAAAACAAAACTGGTCAACTATCGATTGTTGCTCTATTGTGATTATTCTGGCGTGACCGATAATCACGATAGGCGTCAGGTGTACAGCTAGCTGCGAACATTTCCAGCAACACGTCGGTAAGCCAGAAACTAAAAAGTTTGAAAGTTCTGTATAGGTCTTCGCAACTACGGCACTATGTTTACAGCGACTACCCGGAATTGTCCATTAGACGACACTTCCTTGTACTTGCCCGAGTATGAAAGACGAACTATTTTAAACTTCCCAGTATTACAGTGGTTTAGCTCGGCAAACTGGAAACCAACTAGGTGATTTTCGCCTTTTCGAGGAGAGAAGGCTCAGTGCTCTGGGCTGAACTGCAGACGAACTTACGTGGCAAGTGTCCTTGGAGACCGTCACCTATGTGACCGATCGGCGGTGGACTAAGGTTGTTCTTAAAGGTCAGGAAGAAATGCCGCCACCACCACCACCAGCACTGACAAATATTATTTGAGGAGTGTGCGCACATTGGTACTGGGGTCGCAGTTGCGACTGAACCATAGCTCTTCATCATTTGCCACACTATGTTGTTGTGCATGTACACCTGTGCCTCAACCAAGCCGAACTCATAAGCGACCAAGGCGCCAATCTGCGGCACCGGACGAAGAAACAGTAAGAGCACAGCACACTCAGTGATCAGTCACTGCTGGTGCAGCTGATGCCGGAACATGTGTGGTGCTTTATCGAACATCAGTTGTGGGATGTTCTTGCGTACGATTACTGAATAATTGATGAACGAAGTAAGAAGAGATGCCTCTGTGTAGCTGCGTCTAAAATCCCTCAGGAAAAATAACCTGTTACGTTGGAGAGCATTCGCGATTTTTCATGTCGACAGTGTTTGTTCAGGAATTTTCTTAAATTTTGGCATCGACTTTGCTTCAATTGCGTGCGGCTGCAATTTGTTCCATATATTCACTACTTTCCGTCCGAAACAGTGTTGGTGGGCTACCCACTTCATATCCGGTACTACAAGCTTGTACCGGTATCTCCGTGTGTTGCTTGGTATGCGCATATGAAGCAACGGCCTCAACATGGCGTAATCACCACAATGTGATATCGGGTG
The DNA here is from genome assembly GCA_944474145.2 of Dicrocoelium dendriticum. NCBI lineage: Eukaryota > Metazoa > Platyhelminthes > Trematoda > Plagiorchiida > Dicrocoeliidae > Dicrocoelium > Dicrocoelium dendriticum. The sequence continues at coordinate 231,519,228 of OX104064.1, read as the reverse complement.
CGTCATGATGAGGTCATTCCGCAATCGACGAAGACAGCGGTCTTCGTAGGGCACACCTTGTAAAGCGGAGATGAGCCTGGTGGCCACCTGCTATACCCGCTAAATCCTTCCTACATCGCCCCGAGTGACAGGAATGTATGCGGGTGAACCGTACTTTGGCATTGGTCATATGATTGAGACGAAGCGGAAAGTGTCAGTCTCTTCGGATTAAGTGCTGAAGCTATGCCTGTGCCCAAAGCATAGGAGGTCCGTTTGGGTCATGCCTATTTGTGTTGTCCACGGACTTTACGTGGCACCGAAGTCGCTCACGAAAGGTGCAGGACGTAACGGTTTACCGGCCACTGTGTAGCTTCGACCGTGTTCATCCCTACCCAGCCTCATGAATAGCGATTTCACCGGGTGTATCGGAAGTTTGACCTTTGCAGACCACATGGGAGGGGATCAAGATCCTGCTGAAGCAGGTGCGTTGATTACTCCTCACCTTCAAGTCATCTGCAAACAACGCACAAAGCGAACAGGGAAGCTGACACGCACCGTTTATATGGATCAGGAACAAAATGGGCCCTAGTACAGTGCCTTGGGGCACGCTACTGGTTGTGGGATACTAGTCTGTCAGATGGTTTTCGACGTGGACTCTCATTTTGGAGAAACAAGTAAATTTCTGATCCATTGGTGCAGTGAGCCGCGAACTCCGCACAACCTCAGCCTGTGTAGGACAACCTCGGGATTCACCTTGTCAAAAGCCTTTCCACGCATTTCATCACTAACTGCTCTAACTTGAATGTGTTCAAGCGAGACTTGCTCTACTATTGGTCAGTTCTGGTGGCCGTAATGTGTTATAATCGCGGTTACTTGGGCCTAGGGCCGTTGGAACAAACTTCCACCGCACCGGACGGTGAATTGATCAGGTGTCATCACATGACAGGTAAGGTAGCCGACAATGGGGCAGGGTGAAACGGTATGAGTCACTCCGCCTCATGCACACGAATCACAGTAGGCCGGTGGGGGAGAGTGAAGTTCACGGTCAGTGGTGTGGGACAACATTGTACTTTTCATGTACCGGATCACCTAGCGTATCATAATGTGTGAACGCTTTGATTCGCTACCTAAACTAGCGCTAACGCTACGTCACATGGTCAGGCTGAGGGCATGTGCCCACATTTCGTGCGAGCTTCCAAAGCCGTGGAAAGATGTCACAACAGAAACTGGCTGGCTTTAAGTTGCAAATTATCGCGTTCGCCAAGCAATACAGTAATTGAATGGCTGCACACCATTTCACCGTGAATGGAAAACAAGTGAGAGAATGACGAAAGGAAGTTAGAAATATCACTAATGCCTGTAGGCAAGAAAGCAACACGCTGTAGAAAAACCATGTTTCCTGCATTGGAGGAAAGTAGCGCAGTGGTTTATGGAGTCACGGCACAGCGGGCTAATTGTTACCCGAACGCACATTCGGATTAGGTAGCCATCAAAAGCGGGGAATTTTGTTGCTTCCTCGGAATGGTGCACTCATTTTATGAACCGATTCGACTTGTCTACGGACACGCACAAGACTAGCGCAGAAATTGCCGTAGGAATTGGACATTAAATTTGAATCTTTTCAAAGGTTTATGATTCAGCTGAGAAAGCAATACGATTTTGTACTGTCGTAAGTTGGAGGTACAGCAGAGACGCTCGCGTGCTTTGATATGCCTTCAAATCGCACGGTGAAGCAGAAAGGCGCTAACACGACGACACACGATTCACAGTTGTTTTGCTGTATATGGCAGATGGTTCTCGTTTGTCACCTTTCATTATTTTTAAACGTAAGACGCTGCCTTAAAGGAGCAGATTTCCCAAGCGGCGCTTTTAGGGTCTTACGCGAAAGAATGGATGAACGAGTGGCAGTTTGGACTAACTTGATACGGTTTGGGGAAAGCGAAGCGGTGCCATTTTAAAGAAACCATCTATGCTGGTTTGGGATTTCTCTAGGGCACACCGAACGATGAACGTGGAGGGACGATGACGTGGACTGAAGTCGTCCGTGGCTTTAATTCCCGGTGGACACATCAATCCTGCAGCCACTGGATGTCTGTCCCAATAAGCCCTTTAGATATATTCTTCGGGCCAGGTGGATTGTATGGATGGCATCGTCTGATTTAGCGTTGACGGTGGCAATTTGACAGAAAGGTTGATATTGTTACTCTTGCAGAGTGGGTCAAAGAAGCGTGACTAGCGATTCCATCGGAAATTATCGTCCGATCATACAAAAAGTGCTGCATCAGTAATGCTATGGATGAAAGTGAGGTCGATGCACTTTTTGTGGAACACGACAATGACGAGAGCAGGGAGGTTGAAGATGACGGTATTCACCCTGACGTCCCAGTGACAGATGACCTATCCCCGAAACTGTATAGAGAATCTAACTCGGATTCTAGTTTTAAAGGGTTCGAGCGCAACGCTTGGATATGGGAGCCTATAAAATCTGCCGGTAGGTGCTTTTCTGTCATGTATTTTCCCATGTTATTGTGTGTGATGGTATTGATTCTGCGTAATCAGTATGCTTCTGTTACTGCAAGCCATCGCGAACGTCAAATGTGGAGTATACCGAGAATTTTCGACACAATGTGTCTACTCATACGCACTTCAAATCCCCGTCTGGCATACTGTCCGTCACTAGGAAGTGGCGCTAATGGGAGATAGGGACGGATGTGTGCAATGAATTCTCGGGCACAGCACGCATGTGCTTTTCCAACTTACGACTAATCTTATTATAAGCCGACCACCGCACTATAGCAATGGAAATAGTTCAAAAATTCATCGGCTTATATTCGGTCATGGTCAATAGAATATTGCGAATATAAAAAGCCGAAGCTTGACATGTCCCGCCAGATGATCGGTTAGGGGTGAGCAAAATAATGGCGAAAAGGGCAATAGAAAATAGTGAACAACTGCAAATTGCGAACTTTCCGATTACAGCGTTCCCTTCTGTTTTATGTACTAGCCAACGTTGTCATCTGTGATTTCCGGGCAAAAATGAAGGTGGGTTGGTTTGTTTTTCTATTGTTTGTATGGGTCGTTTAGAGTACGTGATATGCTGTAGTATGACCAGTACACTGTGGACACGCGTTTTGAACACAGCTAACATGGGGACTGAAATAAAAGCTTCTGAGAGGGTATTCCGCGTGTGACAAACACGCATCGCGAAGAAGCTTATTCGACACTCCAACCGACTATATTGTTCTGCCAATATGAGATGATGACCTCTCAACTGGCTGTTGTGACTCAGCTTCAATAAATGATGGCAGGAATGATGAGCGTTGTTTACTGTTTGGTAAACCACGATTAGGTCAGCACGCAAACGGCGATGACCTTCACTGAAAACGCCAATCACTGAGGCGCTGCTCGTATGACAAGTGACGCAGCCCCTTCACATTTTTGGTTGCCCGATGTAATGAAAGCTCGAAGGCCGTGAGATCCCGCTTTAGCCATTGGTGCCATGCTTGGATTGCATATTCAACATGTGGGTGTATATAAGCGGGAAGTATTTAGCGGAAAATCGACGGTTCGAATTGCCCGAAAGCTCTCCGTAAAATCCCCACGATTTGGATCCCCTACTTCGATGCCTTTTTGGAATTCTCCGAGGAGTCGAGATCTTCCCGGACCAACACACTGAGATCCTTTGCGAGAGCACAGTATTGCAAATCCTGGTCCCCCCGTCTTATGTGTGTGAACCAGGCGGTATCGTAAATGGAGCACTCCACATTTAGATACATTGAAGAGGAGGCGATTTTGGTATGACCATCGATAAATCTTGTCAATGTCTATTTGAAGCTGGATACGGTCATCTGGAGCTCTGATCACTCGCCAAACTTTGATGCCATTGGCGTAGAATAAACAGTTTGACGCAATTTGACTCACCCGATTGTTTATGAAGATCAAGAATAGATGGGTCCCCAATACTGAACCCTGAGACACTCCGCACCGGACTTGAATTGTGTGTGACATGAATTCACTTACTCTCACCTCCAGACGGCTGTGTGAGAGCAAATTGCAGATCCACTCGGAGAGAGGATCCCCAATGCCGTCCAGATAAGGCATGACTGCGTCGTCAATGATAGCTTCCATAACTGTTGAAAGAACTGGCAGTAGAGTCACTGGTCGATATTTGGCTGGGTCGGAACGACTACCCCGTGTGTAAATGGGAGTTATTATTCCGTGTTTCCACATTGCAGGAACGTGCTGCTCGTCAAGGCAGTGCTGGAACAGCCGCGCCAATGATTTAGCCAAAATAGTAGCCGCCATGGAAAGCGTCTTTGGGTGGATGTCCTCAATTCCTGGACAGACATGCAGGCGCATGGATCGCAGCTTTCTTATCCCGATGTCTACCGTAAAAATTGATATCAGTGTGTCCTGGTATGGGCACTTTAGATGCCAAGGATTCAGGTGACCACGGAACGCAATGAAATCTTGGTGCATATTGTTGTTGCAGAACATTCGACGCTTCTTTAGCAGTCCGTGTTAGACGACATTCGCTGTTTGAAGGGGGGGGGGGTAACCCAGTTTTCACCTTGTGGTGGCTGTTCACTTACTTGTACAGAAGCTTAGGATTTGCAGTTAATCACTCGGCGAAGGCAGGTTGATAAGCTAGTTTGTCCTCGCCCAATAATTAGGTACAATTGTTAAGGTGGACAACATAGGCCTTCCGAGTACTCTGATTCGGATCAGTTTTGTGGGTATACCACGCCGTGTTGCGCATCACCATGCGTTTGCGTGTCCTACTCCATATAAACGACGTCATGTTTCTCCAACTGAGTGTCATTGTTTCCGATGTTCCACTAATCAAGGTGTTAAACGCACTGACGAAACGTTCCCAGGCGCTATGGGGTGCATCCTCGGTTAGGAAACTCCAGTCGGTCGCTTCAACGAGTCGGGTTAAGGTGTCGTAACCGGTTACAGTTGGCGTCGTTTGAGTTCTGTACTCGGGATAGTCAGCATAGTGTACATGGAATGCGAACTCGTATGATCACTGCGACCTAGAGGAGTGTCGATTATCACTCTCTCGATCATCAGTTCTTCATTACTGAATATTCGGTCCAATATGGATGGCCTGTTATTTCCGCTGAATCTGGTGGGTCAAGTGACATGGCCATAAAGCGGAAAATCTGAGACATGATCTTGCAGGTCTGCTTTGAATTGCTCTCCCGGTGTTGCGTGGTATTCTAGAGCATGTGACTTGAAACCGCCGACGACTAGAACGTGAGTGTACTTCCTTTTTATTACCTGCCTCAGTTGCAGTTTTTCTCAGGTGTGGACGATGGTAGGCGGTAAACAACGACCACTAGGCCAAGATCGTTCCCTCTGAGCCGTGCGATGCACCAAACATAGTCAGGTACATCGGTTTCCGAATCGTGTATGGGTTTCGCGCTGCCGTTCTGCTCTATGATAGTGAGACTTGGCCCCTTCGGTCTGAAGATCTGAGGCGCGTTCAAGTCTTTGATCATCGTTGTCTGCGCAGCATTGCTGGAGTCGGATGGCACCAGCGTGTCCGCAACGATGATGTGCGTAGGCGAGTACTAGGAAGTGATGATCATGCTAGCTCTATAGAACAACAGATACCACTGAATAGGTTGCGTTGGCTCGGGCACGGGCTACGTATGCCTGGTCACCGCTTACCTAGGAAGGCCTTGTTTAGTCTGCCAGGTGTATAGTGGCGCAAGTTTCGAGATGGACAGAAGTTGACTTGGCAGCGGGAAATGAAGTCACTGGCTACCAAACTGGGTGCCGTTGGTCCGTCTCGCCTTCCGGGCTGGAGTCCACGTGACTCGCCTTGTGCTTGGCTCGAGACTTTGCAGGGCATGGCTCGCAGTAGACACTAGTGGCGCGTCTGCTGCCGTCTCCTAATCGGATTGTCTGTTTAAAGTGTGTTTGGTACTGAGTTATCTGCGGCGTAATGGATGATTATGACGCGTGGCAGTGAAAGCCGCAAGGAAGCTGTCTCGCCGATGCCGTCTTATCTTTGCACGATAGCCAGGTGTTTGTGACGGTATGTTGTCTTCACAAGGTGTAGGCGACTTGACCCTGAATGTTTGCTTAGGTCATTAAGGTTTTCAGGTAAGTCCCCTTTCTCTCCCTCGTTTTTTCTTTATTTCATACGTCCTTATGGTTGTATGGCAGCGAAGCATCAGTTCAAGTGGCTGATGTACTGCTGTTGATGATGATGATGATGATGATGATGATCTCGCTGCAGGTTGTTACGAAAGTATAGGGCTACCACGTCACCTTTTCTGGCTCGATCATTCCGGACCACAGACATACCTGTTAGCGCGATTTCGGCATCCGTTATCTCGCAGTGCAACCATGTTTCCGTGACAGCGATGATATCCCAAGCTGCTGACGCGGGTCAAAGTCTTAATTCAGCTAATTTGCTGAGTAGACCTTCAGCATTTGTGTACATGCATGAGAGCTTCTCTGAGATCAAAGGTGTGTTGGGTGGAATGGATGAAGAATGTGAGTTTACATTGAGTGACTGCCTTTTTGGATAGTAGAGAACAGTGTGTACGGGTAGGTCGTGGCCTATCATTTAAGGCAGTCTGTCCTCAGTGGTGTGCCGCAGGGCTCGGTCGTTGGACCGCTGCTGTTCTTCATCTATGTGAATGACCTACCCAACAGCTTGAGGTACCGTCGCTGCTATTTACTAGTGACTTGAAGCTGTGGAACATTGTCGATGTTCCTGGGGGTTCCGAAGCTATTCAGCAAGCCTTGGATAAGCTTTCGGACTGGTCTACTGTATGGTTACTGCCCATAAATCAGGTAAAGCGTTCCGTTCTTCGTATTGGAGGAGGCTGTCCTCCTGCGAAGTACTTGCTCAGTGGGGTTGAACTCCCGCGTGTGTCTAACCAGGTTGATCTAGGCGTCATACACTCTTCGGCTTTATACTCCGCCGACAAGTGGAAGAAGGCCGCAAGCAGAGGTTTCCGCATGTTGTGATTAATACGACGTTCTGTCGGAGTCTTGACGGGCGGCATCTTTACGAGACTGTCCTCAGCTTTCGTTTGGCCTCATCTGGAACACTGCGTCGTCCAGGTGTGTCCACCCTGCCTCGTCCGGGACAAAATGAAGCTGGAGAGGATTTCGCGCATCGGTACTACGTTAGACGAGGGATTACGGGGACGGCCGTACGCTGAGCGTATACTTAATTTGGGAATGCATTCAATGCACAACCGAAGGCTTAGAGGAGACCTAATCGTAACCTACCGTATCTTAACTGGAAAGGTTAGTTCAGATTTATCTTGGCTATTCAGTCCGACTAGATTGCTTGTTCTATGCGGTCATTGCTTGAAGCTGGATAAACCGCGGTCCGATCGGATTAGGGCGTAAATCCGGCTGTCACGCCGAGTCATCTAGCGCAGGAACATGTTTCTGGAAAGTCTTATCAGGGAATCTACGGTTAAGGGGTTTAAGCGGTAACATGACGCTCTTGGGTGGCAACACAAAATCTTTCCCTTTTCCTGACTAACTCGCATCTTCATACTACAATTTTCTTTTCTCTACGTTTCTTCGTGCATTTGTAATATTTTCAAGTGTACTTCCTTATTCTGTACCTTCATATCCTTTGCTTTCTTCACGTGACTGCCCCAGCAGAGACTGATAGGGCAGGAAACGTGGGTATTAACTGGTTGACCAGGGTGCGATACGGGTCTTCCGTATTAGATCCACCAATAACTGAGCACTTCATCAACTCTTGGCTGAACGATCCACTCAAGATGGAACATTCACAAGATTCTCCTATCGTTCCAGGCCCACCCGAACTTGAACTTGAACCGATGCAAAATGACGCGCGTTGCACATGCATGCAGGGCGGTGGCTGGGCAGTTATCGGTTCCAGACTGGACGGAACCACTCACTTCGCATGATGGTGTTACAAGGACCGTGTATCCCCAACAGCGACTGACGGTATTCTGGACGCAGTGCTTGAAATTGCGGGGTCGGTTAGGTAGGCGCCAGATCAACGCTCGGATGGGGCGCAGTCTGGCTGATGTACCACTCGACAGTAAACGTCCTGCACATCATTCAGGGTAATCCGACATAAGTACTATGACGTAACAGAGGCGTCAATCACCACGGCACATATATGGCAAGTGTTCGAGAGTATCTTCACGTGTGTTACCTATAGGAGACGCAATCGAAACAAGGGAGTCCAGAAGACTGCCACGTTTCCGACACATATAAATAAAAATTTAACACGAAAATGGCAGTCCGATTTTCATTGGCGGAAGACATTTGTTCATGATATACTCAAAAGAGCCGTCACACTGTCATTTAGTTAGCAATACTAAGTATACTACATTCTCATGTTTGAAGCTTCTCTGTTTGTTCACACAAAACGCTGCTGGTGAGACACCTATCTGACCCGTTTCGACAGTGTGGTGATAGCCTTCCGTGAATCGAAAACTAAGTCTGGATCTCGATCAAAATACTGTTATCTAAAGAACATAAGTTCATTATATATCTCGAATTAATTGCAACCACACAAAATGCAGCGCATATCTTCTTACTAATGCTTTCTCAGCCATTGCTCGAAGTTCGTTCATGTCGGTCCAAGGCAGTGGAGATGGATCAACGTTCAGTCTGCCGACCCAAAATCGTTCAGCTCGCCCGTTCGGTTAACACGCAGCATACTCAGGGTCTTAAAACCACAGACACGATACCAGCATGTTGCATCTATGGTTGGCGGCATCCGGTTTCGGATTTGCCTGTCATTGTGTCCAGCCACAGGACGCCTGCGACTACAGATGGACCACCGATGGCTTGCGCTGCACCACCCACAGCTCCAACCACATACACCATATCCAGTGTAAACCCGAAGGAATAAGACCGGGAGGCATGCGGATGGGAGCCACGTTTCATCAACGGAGCCGGCCCACACTCCTTCACAGGCAAACACAAGCACGCTGTAGTTGGGGAGTCAAGTGCACACAAGGCGGTGGTTGGACCGTAGTCCGCTCCACACTGAGTGCATGGAACCACTCTTCGAGCCTAGCAGTACCACAAGGACAATGCACCCCCCCGCTTCAGCAACGACCAAATGTCTCATGGCGCCAGATGGACGAGGTAGTGGGTAATAGACAGGTAGGCACCTTGTCAACATGCACACCAAGTGCAGCCACATCTGGGATGTCAAACAACAGCCAATCACACAAAATGCCGAGATCGAATAAAGTAAACGCATATGACGACATAAATGCTCGCTAAATGAGCATATGGAAGAAATTGATTATAAGTGAATCCGTGATAAGTACAAAATGTCGGAAAGTTATTTAACAAATACCACGCGATAAAATTACGCAAGTTTACCACAATTTGCATGAGGGACGTGTGTAAGTTGGGAGAGGATTACCAAGTACGCAGGACTAACCAAATAAAATGTAGTGAATTTCACCTACATTAAAAAAGACCTAGTTTAATTGTAAGTTGGTTTAGCCCAACTGCGGTGAAGAAGCATCATGAATGTAACATCAGCCTCAGCATGGGGCACATGTTGCATAA